>CABFOQ010053617.1:0-21784 GCA_900660455.1 Gephyroberyx darwinii
GCATCTGTCATATGATCATTGTAGGGTAACTAACTAACTAAGGGCACACTCACACTAGGCCATCCGTACCGTGCCCGGGCACGGTTGACCCCCAAAGTCTGGTTCGTTTGACTAGTGTGATCGCTCCGTACCGTGCCCTGGCACGGTTCACTTAACCGTGCCCAGGCCCGCTTGAAGAGGTGTGCTCCGGCACGGTTCACTTGGATTCGGGCTAGTGTGATCGCTAATCGTGCCGGAGCACGGATCCCGAACATGTCAATGATGTGACTGTCCCATAAAATCGATGATTTATTGATGAACGTGAATTGTAGTCGGGAGTAAAGCCGCAAATTCCTCCCTCAACGTCAGCTGCCTCCGTAAAAATCTTCTTATACGTGCAGCACGATTAACTGAAAATCGCTGCGTTGCATAATCAATAAATCTATACGACATGTGAGAGGTCCGTGTGTCACCGCACCCAAAGAGACTCCAAATAAGCCACAAAGTAAAATTATGAACTCCACTGTGCAAAAGCGCTTTTCTTCAACACAAGAAGTTGCATCGTGATGACGTAAACGTGCCCGGGCACGGAACGTTAAGCAGTGTGAGCGCAGGCCAGCGGGGGAGTGGGGAGGGGGGGCAATCGTGCTCCGGCACGGTTCAAGCCAACCGGGCCTAGTGTGAGTGCGCCCTAAAATATTTGTTACGTCTATTGTCTCGGCTTTGACCCTTACTGTTGTCTGGTAACCTAATATTTAGTGGCAGTGGCAGTCTGATCCTTTCACCTAATATACTACCTACCTATTATAGTCCTTCTGGGTAACAGCATCAGCTAAATGGCTAAAATGTTAATATTGGTGTATTTCAGGTGATGCTGGTTCATTCCTACTACGGCTTTCCAAAGGCCTGAAGGGTCATAGATGTCCAGAGGAGTGGCCTCAGAGCCTCAAGGCAGGAGATGTCACCAAAGAAAATGCAAACAGGTAATCAGGGATTAACTGTGATGGCCCGTGTGTCAGTATATAGTGTAAAACTCTTGTGAACTAAGACAAATTCCTGTGTATTTATTGTACTTGTTTACTGGGTAGTATAAAATTCTGTGTTTCACAATGATTTTAGCTCATCAAATAACATTCAAACAAGAAACAAATAAGACAAAATGCCATACAAGAAATTTATCAGATCTTTACTTTATTGAGATCATGTGTAGCCCAATTGGACTATTCCTCCACACAGTTAATTTCATAAAATAAAAATGCAGTGAACATGCAAAAGACGAATCCAATCCATTCTCATGTTCACTCACATTCACACACACACATTCATCTATTTCTAATTAAATCAGTTTTTGTTCGTGCTTCCAGGGCTAAAGCTGACGAGAAGACAGACCACCACTTAAATCCTTTGAAAGTCCTCCACCATGTGGATGAGCTGATGGCAGAGGACAGCATCATTGTTGCCGATGGGGGTGATTTTGTGGGCAGTGCCGCTTACATCATGAGGCCAAGAGGACCCCTACGCTGGCTGGATCCAGGTTAGAGCCACACAGGACTTTGTTGTGACTAAGACAACAGGTGTCTGTAGCCTAAACGCTTGTGACTTAAATTTAAAAAATGAATAATGTTTTTCTGCATTTCCTGCATTTTGCCAACACCTCAAAGAGCTACAGCAGTGCAGTTATTTAAGATTATAGCGGTATTAAAAAAAAACATTGTGCCTATATACGTTATCTGTATTGATACTATACATATTTATTTACAGTACATGATAGCTGGCAGAACATGGTCTCTTCTTCAAACTGCAGTCGTATTGACATGGCCTTATTGTCCCATGCCTCACAGGTGCCTTTGGGACCCTGGGAGTTGGAGGAGGATTTGCCCTGGGGGCAAAGCTGTGCCGCCCAGAAGCTGAGGTACAGTGTTGCTGCAGGCTTTTCAGAGAGTCCTTTGCGTATCCATCACTTGATCAGTTCTTCCTCTTTCCTTAATGAAAGGGCACTTGCTTTACTTTATCTGAATATGTGTCATTTTCAGGTTTGGATAGTCTATGGTGATGGTTCCTTAGGATACAGTGTTGCAGAGTTTGACACATTCACAAGACACAAGGTAAAACCCCCAACACGCTATTTACAGACTTATGGAGTACAAGGGTCAAACGACATTGCCCAAACAGTAGATGTAACAAATATTCCTGCTTTTCCTCGTCCTGCTCCGTTTCTCCCAGACACCAGTCATAGCAGTAGTGGGCAACGATGCGTGTTGGAGTCAGATCTCCAGGGAGCAGGTGCCCATCCTTGGCAGCAACGTGGCGTGTGGCCTCGCATTTACAGGTACATGTTCTTTATGGAAGCGTGATCTGTTGTGGTGACCCCTTATAATATGTTAGCTTCATGAAGCCTATGAGATGCATTGCTGACAGTAGAGGTTCTAGCTCACTTTAACAAATGATTTCTCCTCCTGTTGCAGATTACCATACAGTCGCAGACGGTTATGGTGGCAAGGGCTACTTAGTAGGCCGTGAGGATGAGGACAGGCTAAGGGACGTCATCCAGCAGGCGCAGAAGGAGAGCCGGGAGGGCAAGGCCACACTTCTCAATGTTCTGATAGGGAAGACCAACTTCAGAGAGGGCTCCATCTCTGTATAGAACAGGCCATGGCTGCGCTTTGATTCTCTAAAATAGTGCATTCTTTCTCCTGCACTTGCAAGTTTTCTTTGGCTTCCCTCGTAGACTTTTGCTGGTGAGGTCAAGGAAGGGTTACAAGCAAAAGGGGGATCGGAGAGCATTTAAAGCCCAGCCCTGACCAGACCTCTGCTAACCTTATGTGCCCTTAAAGCGATATTTCACTTTGGTGAAAGAGTTTGACTTTTTACCATGCTTACCCCCCCATATGAGCTCTTCAACAGTCGGCCGCAAATCTGGTATGTGTTGTGATGTCACTTTTATCTCTATAACCTGGTCAAATATCATACTGGTAAACTACTGACCGTGACTCTGATATTCTAATAATTGTATTATTATCCAGTAATCTTTATGACACTGGTGGTGACTATGAAGGCAGCTAATACCAGAGGTTGACTGTTCATAAAGCTATGTTTGGGTATGCAAGATAAGAAAATGCTCTACTAAAGTAAAATGTAGCTTTAGATCTGCCAGCCTAGAAACTCCAAAGCTTTTCATGTTATGCTGTGAAACAGCGCATCTGCTGCATTTCAGAAGGGAAAGGAAGAAAAGCAAGTACTGTGTGCTTTAAACTATTCAGGAACTTTATTTTGACCTTTTAAAGCAGCCAACTTTGGACACTTCATGTAAATTAAAGAACCAATTAAATTATTTGCGTGACAGACAGCATTGGTTTCATTGACAAAACCCCTTGCCTTTTCTGCTGTTATAAAGTAAACATGGAGCATTTTTATCAGGATGGCCCAATATATAAAATCTTACAGCTGTAATATTTAATCAAACATGTTTTATTCATAGGGATATTTGGTAAAATGCAACCAGACAAGGTTGTTGATTTCTACAAGCTACAAAGAAGGAATTCATCATAAGAGACTTAATTCCTAATCCGAACCTTAGATACTGATGAATTTGTAATCATCAATTTTCAAAGATATAGCAATGTTTGATTTTGTGGCTCCAGAGAGCGCAAACCTCTAGAGAGTAGTGATAAGCATTGCTCTAGTTGCATATCACAATACCTAGCTGATACTTTGAAACTGTCTATTTCATGAAATGTTTTCCTTTAAAAATGTCACAGATTGACAAATGGTATGCCTTTATTTGTTGATTGTACATTGAAATGTCTGTTGATTCAGTTATCTATTCAAATGATATTTAACTCTAACTGTTGTATGCAGTGGTGTGGGCTATGAATCAAAAATGTTATGTCTATCTATCTATCTATATATATATATATATATTGCACTATAATTAATATAACTTATTTACTCACCAGATGAAGAATCACTTCACTTAAACAACAAATTATGCTATTTTATTTGGTATTTGGAGAAAAAATCAATCACAAATAAATTGAGAGAACTTTTGTGTGGGGAGATCTGAGCTAATAATGTGTCCCTGTACTTGACTATGTATAGTGCATATGTTTGATCTTCATGGCATCACTGACAAAATGGCATCAGTGGCATCACTGACAAAATGTACATGAAAAAATATATTTGCCTGTGTTGAATTACCTTCTAGCTATGTTTTTAAATGTGTCTGTCCAAATTAACATTATCAGCCCTCAGTTATAGACAGAGGGGCCCATAAACCTTCCTGCACCCGAGCCTATCATGGTCTACCTTAGTGGTACGACTGGAATCACTCCACCCATCAGTTTGGTCCTGCATCATGTGTCAGTCTTTAGCATCACAGGTGATAGAAAGTATAGAGTAGTCGGCCATGCAGCCTCAAGCTTATGAAATCTAATAATGTCTATCCCATCTCCACCTATAATAAGTCATCGAAAAATAACATTGTCACTCATTAGGAAATAACAATAGCATTGGGCATTTTTGCATCTAACAGACTGACATTTAACAAGACATTCTCTTTGTAGGAACTGTACAACCTTTGGCCGACTACTCCAGAGTGCAGTTTTCATCTTCACCAGTAGATGGCAGGCTATACTAACGTGTGTGGATGAATCACTAAATTGCACCCTGACTAAGTTGTATTGTGAGATTCAGATGCAACACCTATCTATGTATTCATATGTACAGGATATTTGCCTTTGAAACAGAATCATTGCGCATTTCTATTGCTCTACATAGGGTTTGATAAAAGAGATTACTGACGTGTCTGGTGTGATTCTGTTCAAGCAGATGTTTGAGGGCTGTCGTCTAACACCAGGGCACTGCACGCCAAAAAATTGATTCAAAGACAAGGGGTGAGTGTTGCAGAGCAGAGTTTCTGATAAGTTTTTTTTGGCTGACTAGACAGGCCTGTTGGGTTTTCACATTTGAAATGGAAGAGTAGCTCTGTGTTTTGGTCTCCTTGGCGAAAGACTGAAGTAAGCCTCTAACGTTACTCTTGGAACAGATTGCTGTGCAACCTACAATTTGGCCATTCTCTGATTTCTGAATGGTGCTACATTAGAGATTTAAATGGCGTGCCACTGTCTCCAAAGGGCTGCGATCTGCGTAATACAACAGATGCACACATCGCAGATGCCGCAGGCAGCACTTTATGGTGGGCAACAAAACGTCTCATCAGTTTTGTGAGGAGACTAAAAAGCAAAGCACCTTTGGTCCTGTCACGTGTTAAGGACTCCCGTGCTGCAAAACAAACATAAAACGCATATGTAGTTCGGAATTGTGTATATAACACTGTTACATGTGATTTTTTTTTCTCATACGGGTTTGGAGCCAGAAGGGCTTTATTTAGTGACACTTTGTGTGGAAATAAGACGTACACAATGCCTGGCGTTACCACTAAGAGCTGATTGAAACAAAATAAACTCCCCCCCCCTTTTAAAATACTTGGATACTAAATTATTTTCTTTTAGTAACAACTTTTACAGTCCTGGATTGGCTGAGATGATTCAGCCAATTCTAAATTTCCATATTTATTATCGTGAACCCAAACATCCCTAGATTAAGGGGCATATCCCAAATCGTCCTATTGTCTGACAAATTGTTAGCTCAGTCTGTTGTCACTTCAGTGGAGCCAACCCGTATCTGAAGAAGCATAACTCGACTTTTTGCATCGTGACAGGGCAGTAGGTTCTCGTCTAACGTCAGCCTAGCCACAGCCCTGGTTAACAAAGGTCGGAAGGGTTCGGCATTTGCTGCCTTCAAGTGCTCCTCGTAAATTCCTGCTTCCACGTTTAGCAGTCGTAAATACGACTTATCGCGCCAGAAATAAGTAACTGGGCCATGAAACTCAAATAGTATTTGATGACTGTTCGTCACTAGAAATCAAGCGGTATGTAGCTACTTTGTGCTGTAGTGGCAGAATGAAAATAATAAAGTTGCATCAGTCATATTTTAATTGATTTATTAGGAAAAGTTGTCCTGTATACCTGCCAGCTGAAACTTAAACAAAGAAAACTTAAACCACTTAAACTAGCAAACAATAACCTATAACACGAAACATCACATCACGTTTATCAGCAATTGTCAATTGTTAGATCTCGGCAACTTGGCTGTAATAAAATCCTCACTGTCCTAGGTGTTCGTGTTCGTATAGGTTTGTCACTTTCTTACAGCACCTGAAAGCAACATAAGCCTGTTTGGGACTCAGCAGTACACGTCATCACAGGCGGTGACTCGACCAGCTCCCTAACACTTAACACACGCACACACAAAATGTTTGGAATAGTAGCCGAGTGAGAGTCGACAGCCTGTGTAGTGTGTACACAGGGGAAATCAACTGAGAACATTTTTTGGATGAATAGATTTGTTAACAAAACAGATAGCTAGCCATCTAAAACGGTCTCATTGCTCTGCCTTCAGCATGCCCTGTAAAGCAGCACCAAGTACCGGCTTCTAACAGCGTAACGTTAGCGATAAAGAACTAACGTTAACATTATGTCTGTCCGTTATTCGCTGGGGATGCAGTAGCGAAGTAACGCTCCCCAACGCCAACGTTAGCTTATCCTTTAGTTAGCATTAACGCTAACAAAAAGCTAACTTTGACTTGAGCTTCGTAACACAAGTTACTTAGCCAGGCTGTCTATCCTAACGTTAATTAAGATTCGGCTTGTGTCTTCGTTAACGTCAAATCACAAGGATCTGTACTTCAACAGAAATAACGTTACACATTGGACGTTTATCGGGGTAAGTAACTGTTATAGGTTACACGAAACTAAATTGTATCTCAGCGTTAGCTAGCTGGAGTGAATTCGTCTGTGAAATGTTTTACTTCTGCCTCGAGACACAGTTTCCGTCTCTCAGCGATTTGCTGACCTAACTTGGTTAACTAACTTTCTGTATTATACAGAGTATATGACCAGCTGTCAGACCGGCGAAGCATTGCCTGGCTGTTAACTTATTTAGCCAGGTTAAATTAACGTTATTCATAAACCACTCTACAGCTGCTAAACTACTACCACGGTTCTGCGGAACCAGTTATTTCGTTCAAATAAGTACGTCATGTCATAAGTCTTAAGGCGAGGTGTGTTGCCAGGGAATATGGAAATATTTATTAATCATTTCCTGTTTGCAAACAGAAGCAAAGGACCACGTTTAAGAGTCATTGCCTTTGTCGTTTTGTCAAAGTACTGAATAATCTGTGATCAGCCAAGGATTATCAAATTATTTAATTTTATACGATATAAATTAATCTCAAAATGATCAAGCTCTGAGAGAGAAGCCGCACAAATGTCAACCAACCAACCTATATTTGTTATTCCTAACTATAATAATCAGTTGTTTTTATTGTGTTGCCTATTATTTGCTGAAGTAGCCATCTATGAATTTATTATGCCAAGCCTTTCACAATTATCATGTGGTTTATCATGTGTGTTACAGGAGCTGAATGGCCTCTGTTGTAGCAGTGAAAACTGAGAAGCGACCTGCAGTTGATTCTCAGGATGTGGACTCAAATGCAAAAAAGCCCAGGTAAGCTCAGATGCTGTTTTAGAGCCAGCTGCAGACTCTGCCTTTGACTCTTGCATCAATTTTGTCGACAAGACTGATTCTTGAGTGTCTAAATCTTGCCTGTCCTACATCTTCACCACCCAAATTAAGGTGGGTTTGAGTTTCACACTGCATGCTAGTGTGCTTGAAAATGCTTTGTTTAACCTTCATGCTGTCGGAAGGATTTGGGAAGCACCATCAATGGAACCATCATCACTCAATCTCTGCCTGCCCCAAAGGAAATTGCTGCCCAGTCTGAAGACTAAGCGGGCCCCCGAGCTGGTCCTGGTGATCGGCACAGGGGTAAGCTCTGCAGTGGCCCCCCAGGTCCCTGCTCTCCGCTCTTGGAAGGGCCTTATCCAGGCCTTGCTTGATGCAGCCAATGACTTTGACCTGCTAGAGGAGGAGGAGAGCCGGCGGTTCCAGAAGCACTTGCAGGAGGATAAGAATTTGGTGCATGTGGCCCATGACCTCATTCAGAAACTGTCTCCGGTAAGACTTTCTTCTCTTCTTCTGTCTTTTCTTTCCCTTTTTCACTGCCCTCCTGCACATGCATGGCCGACAGACTGCCTGCTCACTGTCCTTTCCTCAGCCATGGACATTTTGTTTCAACTCGCATGGGATGAGATAAGACTTCTTAGCTCTTATCTTATTAAAAGAAGTGGTCATGGCCTATAGCTAATGATAAGAGGTTTGTTTGTGGGGCTTGTTTTTAGGATTGAAGCTTGGTCAACATCTGACATACAATTTTAAGCATTTAACAGACACTCTAATCTAGAGTGACTTTAACTTGAGATGGCCTTATTTAGTAAGACAGTAACATGTTGGGGACAGTAAGTCATTACACCAATGGGTTGTGAGAAATTAATTATTACAGGTAAACATTTTTTGTATTTCCATATAACTATAACATTCCCTTCATACTGGTCTGGTCTGGAGCAGGACTGGCAGATGTGAGCTTTAATACAGTTTGCCTCCAGTGTTCGTCTCATCGCACCATTGACATTGCTAAAACATGCTTTGTTTCAGCTGTCAGCCTGTTGTCACAGAAGGAACAAACAGCGTTTTTATGGCTTTATCCATCGTGTTCATTTCAATCCACAATCACGCAGACACCAGCCCACTGCTGTTGGCTACAGATATAGCAGGCCTCACCATGCTGTGGAAAATAACATGTTTTATAAGCGTAGAATAATGTGAACCAGCAGTCCCTGGCTGAGATTTTCCATTCAGACTGAATAACACACCACCCAACCAGCCTGCATAACTTACAAGACAAGACATGAGAATCAGGAGACTATCTATCCACATACCCATCGGCAAACATTTTCACAATAGGCCTTAGTGTTGATTTACTGTAGCCTGGCTCTAGAAAAGGAGGCGCTTCAAGGCATAGAGTTAAAGTCAACATGACTCTTAAGCATAGGAACTCACTTAGTCATAGACAACGTTAATGACTGTTGAATTAGTTGAGGAGCTGATCAAAGTCCTAGCGTCTAGAAACAATTTCATCCTTACTCCACTAAACTGTGAATTTCATCACAATCTTGACTGTTGCGAGGCTCACATGAGAAATTAATCAGTAATAATTGCTTCTTCTTGAGACTCATGGCCTGTTCACAGAATACCCCAGGAGAACGGTGCTTATAGGGGGTTTGAGATCTGCTCTTAGTCCAGTTAATTCCAGTAACTGTAAACTGTGAGAGTTTAACCCACTTATATCAACCATGTGAATAACCCATGGATTAGGATGGTCTTTGGGCACATAATGTCAGGTAATGAGAGTAATCTGAAGGTAAAACTCAAAGAGAATGTTTTTGTCCGAAATCCTCTCACATCTTTGGTCTTGGCAAAAAGTAGGCTAATTGCAACTCTGCTCAGATCGGGTAAACATGGTTATGGAAAACACAGTCATAATTTAGGCATAGTTCTATTGTGTGGACTTTAAGGTCAGCACTTTGCAACCTGAATTGAGGTCTGATCAATACAGGATCATACCAATGCTGATCATTTGGGAGAAAATGTATGTTTTTTTTTAGCTGAAATTTTAAGTTTCATATTCGGAAGTTTACGTACACTTACGCTTAAGACATTAAAACTAAAAGAATCACCACTCAAAGACTTCATGTTACCATACATGTCTTTTGGCAAGTCAGTTAGTACAGATGAACGTGGTACCTTCAAACGTTTGGAAATCGCTCCCAAGGAGAAACTAGGTTTGTGAAAGTCTATAATTTTTTGGCTGATGTCTTTAGATTTTCCCATGATGACAAGCAAAAGGACACTGGGGACACTGGGTCACTGGGCCACAGGTGCGCCCCCAATTGACTCCAATAATGACAATTAGCCAATCCGAAGCTTCTAAAGTTGTGACATCAATTTCTGGAAGCTTCCAGGTTGTTTAAAGAGACAGTGAACTTGGTGTATGATGCAAACGTTTGACCCACTGGAATTCTGATATTGTGAATTTAAAGTGAAATAAATCTGTCTCTGATCAGCTGTGAGAAAATTCCTTTTATTCTGGACCAAGTAGATATCCTAACTGACCTTTCAAAAGACATGTATGGTAACATGAAGTCTCTGGAGTGGTGATTCTTTTAGTTTTAATGTTTTAGCGTAAGTGTATGTAAACCTCCGACCTCAACTGTATATCATTATTGGCCCTCAAGAGCCGGATAACATTCTGAAACATGTATGTGGCTTACAGTGTTTTTGTTTCAAATTGTTTTTTGGGTTTTAGTCCAGTCTAAATGTGAAATGAATCATATGTGACTGCGAAAATATGAAGCCAATTTTAGCAATGCATTATCAGCATAATATATTTTAGTAGCAATAGATCTGTGAAGGGCCAGTATCTGCTGTTTATCTTTGCTGCACCAATTTGTTGGGTACTAACTGGCAGCATGTTCTCTACAGTAGGGCAAATCAGCCCTAGTAAGAACTATGGTCAAATTAATTTTTGAAAAATCATCTCTATTAGTTGCATGGTGAGAAGTGTCTCTGCACCACATTTGGTTATTACATAAGTCCTGAGACGGTCAAAGCACCTGGCGAGCAGGATGGGTGCTGCAGACTGGTGTGGATAATGAGCTCCTTTCTGTGTAAAGGACTCCTGCTGTTTAGCCCATTAGAGCTGTAATCTTTGGAGACCAGTGGAGCATTTCCCTGGGCTAAGCTCACCTCGGTCAGCCCTGCACTCCCTCTGCTATTCATAGCGGTCTGTCTCTTCCTGTCTCTCTCTTCTCTTCATTTTGCAACAGGCTCTGCCAGATCAGTGTGAGATTTACCCCTCATAGACACAGCCCTGTCTCATAGCAGCCACTCAGGTGGCCTGCCAGCAGATCCCGGTGTTCTCCACAGCCAATAGGCTCACTTTGCATGCCAACAGTTAGCCTTTTGCTAAGATGCTGACATGTCTTGACCACCTTTCTGTCACATGTCTGAGGCCAGGAGTATACTGACTGTATGACTACTTGGTTTAGTTAGTACTAAATTTTGTGGCTAAGACCCTGATTGTAGTTGCAAACTATAACCATGGTCTTATATACCTAAAGCTTCTAAGAATAAAAGCACTGATTGGGTCACATGGCCATTCACACACACAGAGTGTCTTTAATTGTATGCAGCAGTGGTACTTAGGCATATTTTTATTTTTGGGTCCACATCTGTCTCTGTCGTCCCAGTTAATGGTTTTAGCACAGGTAGCAGTGCTAAATGTTTTTCTTTGAATACTTTATTATGATATAAGCATTCATTCTTAAAATTAGGACTATTCTATTTTCGAGGGAAATTGTGCTAAATTACACTGTTACTTGAATTTGCCATTTTCTCTGGTGGTAGTGTTCATGTTGTGGTACCGCCCCGCTGCTGAGTGAAGACAACAGAAGCACTGACTTCAACTCTGGTTCGAACTGGGCTCATGATGACTGTTATTCTAAGACACTTCATGCACACAGACCCAGGTCACATGGTATGATTAGTAACAAGGTCTACTCAGGAGTGCAATCCCATTAAAAGGCTGCTAGTTGTGGTGTTGTGAAAGTGCACCTGACATCACAGGTGGTGTAATTTCAGGGTGACCCATGGTTAGAACATGTCAAATTCAACACATACTGTCGTAGTCCCTCTGAGGCTAATGGTTCTGCGGGTTTCAACATTTCTATTGTGAGAGGGCGTGTTGTTGTAGGACTGTATTGCTACAATGTCTGCACAACCCTGTGTACTCCAGACCTTACAAGCGATGACACTTTTCAGCCTCAGGAATATAGGCTCTCTGATGCTCATAATTTATTCAGTGTATTTTATTACATTTACATTATATTTTATTACGTTGAACTTCCTCTTGGAACACTGGAGCAGTGTTCTAAAGGTCGCTCAACTACACTTAGCTCTACAGCTGTAACCACGCTGTCTGCCATGCTGCTGAAAGGCACATAGCTGAAGATTATTTGATTTTGAATGTATAAATGTCCATAGTGCGTCTGGCTCTCTTGTTGCGCTGTATATTAAGTCCGGTTGTCCTTGTTACTATGCATGTCAGTATGTACTGATTAACTCAGTAGGTTGTCAATATGTCTCTGCACCAATGTCACCAAAGCCTTTTACATTCATTGTATTTTCTGATCAAAGTATTTGTGGTTGTACACAGAATTACAAAGAAAATTTGAGTGAAAATTGTTGCACTCATGGATTTTTCACACGTAGACTAGTATGTGTAAAACATCTAAAATGGCACAAAATCTGCTCTAAACAGCTTTTTTTCTTTGTTTTGTTTTACAGAGAACAGGCAATGTGCGGTCCACATTCTTCAAGGACTGCCTGTATGAGGTGTTTGATGATTTGGAGTGCAAGATGGAGCACGCAGGGAAACACCTACTGCGCTCAGTGCTGCAACTAATGGAGAGTGGTGCACTGGTCCTCACGACTAACTTTGACAACCTGTTGGAGATCTATGCAGCTCACCAGGGCACCAAGCTGGAGTCCCTGGACCTGACGGATGAAAAGAAGGTAAACTGTCCTTGAAGTGGATTCTTTTTTTGGATTGATTGGATTGGATTCCTACCACAACACAACCAGTCAGCTTTTTCAAATGAGTACAAAGGTCGCGTAAGCAGGTGTTGTATGTTAGGGCCAGCTTACTCTTCTCTGAGAGTTACATCATGTTGTCATGTTTGCTTGTAGTCACGTTCTTCCTTGGCCAGATTTGAAGAGAAATGTTTGCAAAGGTTAAAGTTCTAGCCATCACTCAGCTGTGTTTGAATTTTATAGATTGAACAATATTTGCTTTTTGTTAAAGGCAGGGCTGAGGGTATTTTCCCTAATGCTAATAGTAAACACAGGTTTGTTTCACTTCCCTTCCAGCTTCTCCATTAAATAGACTAATCATGACCATTTAGGTCCTAGTTACTTTAAGGGTAGTTTTATTATCATTATTTTTTATACAACATGATGTTGCATTGTAATGATTATTTTTTTATACAACATGAGTTTTCTCAGAGACCTGTCACTTTGCCTCTCAGTCTTGGTATTTATGCCTCGTCTCCATCAGGGCTAATATCCTCTTACTGCTGTTCAAAGTGATTGTACTCCCTGACCAGCCAGAACAGGATTGAGTGCAATGGACTGTTAAGTGTGTGTGTGTGTGTGTGCGCAGGTATTGGAGTGGGCTCAGGAGAAGCGGAGGCTGAGTGTTCTGCACATCCACGGTGTTTACACCAATCCTAGTGGTATCGTACTGCACCCTGCTGGCTACCAGAATGTGCTGAGGAACACTGAGGTTATGGTGAGTATCAACATTGTCAGGGCATTTTAACTATGAACCTTGCACTCCTCACTGTTGGCTGTTTGTGTTGCTGATCTAGGAAGTTGAGGTTATTCTACTGTTGTAAGAGTTTCAGCTAAATGTCTAAATTGTAAATTAAATAACCGGTTTCATGAGTTGGTCCTAATTGCATAGGCTTAAAACTGTTAAAAATGTCCCCGCTCTTAGAAATGGCTGCCTGTTTGCCTTTCCCCACTGGTCTCTCTGTCCCTGCACTTGAAACGATGGCATTGCTGAAATGTAAGAATAGATCTTCCTTCTGGTTTTGACAGCGTGAGATCCAGAAGCTGTATGAGACCAAGTCCTTTGTGTTCCTGGGCTGCGGGCGTACGGTGGATGACACAACCTTCCAGGCTCTGTTCCTAGAGGCAGTCAAACACAAGTCGGACCTGGAGCACTTCATGCTGGTGCGGCGTGAAGACGTGGGCGAGTTCAAGAAGCTGCGTGACAACATGCTGGACAAGGGCATCAAGGTCATCTCCTATGGAGATGAGTATGCCGACCTGCCTGAGTACTTCGAGAGGCTGGCCAATGAGATCTGCAACCGGGACATGTCCACTAACGGCTGGGGTAAGGAGGATGAATTCAGTGTGTCTGTTTGTAGTAGGGGGTATGTTGTGCATGAGTTTTAGCTTTCATATAATTGATGGTACTATTTGATGGTACTGCTGTTCACACAGTAGGTTCTGCCACATTCTTGAAGAATTACTTCTTTTTTTTTTAACCTGCTTGTAGTACGAGTTGGGTGTGGTATTGTTGTCAAATTGGATAAGTACCAGAACCTTTAAGACTATTTGAAAGTTAATTTTACTATGCTTTTCTGTGATTGACAATTTAGGTTAATCCCATTCATCTGGTACTCCAAACAATAACAACTATTATTTGGAGAGACTATTGGGGTGTTTTCACACATAATTCTCTTTTAAATGAACCAAACTAACTTCTCCTCTCTTTAAGTGGACCAAAGAGTGAACCAGTTTGCACTGGATGTTCACTTGAAAGAGACTCAGTTCTGTTTCTGGTGCACTTGAGCTCCAGTGGGATCTCAGTACATTTTCCATTCACACTCAGAACTCAGACCTTAACTATTGGTTGCATTTCCTTGTGGTATTTCCTTATTCGATCAGCCCACAGAAATGGGGTAAATGAAAACAATAGCAATTTCATATTTCTTCTAGAAAACCATGTTTCTTTTTCTTTTTTTTCGAAGAATGTCAAAAGCTTTAATGTTTTTATGCACTGACGAAAGATTCCGTTGACGTGATCCATATCTCAAGAAACGCTGCGGTCTCCTCACACTGAACAACTCCTCTCCCACAAGCCATGCTTGCTTCGTGTTTGTTTTTTCAAGTGGGCAGATAGAGGAAGTACGTGGCTGCTGTATGATGAGAATGGAGGGACAAAAATGTAATGGAAAATGCAACGTGAACTGGTATGGCCTCAGTTTGGTTCTTTTCAAAGAGATCATTGAGATCATTTGGGTGAAATGAACCAAGTGTGAAAACACCCTTTGAGTCTGGTCTGTGAGTTGGCTGCATTTGATTAAGAGAGATGTTTTTTATTCCTCACAGGATCTCCTTCACAAAATGGGGAGGAACAGCAGAATGGCTTTAACACACAGAAAAGCCTCCTTCAAGGTTAGGACTGAATGCTTGTCTTTGGTATCAGGCAGCAGCCAATTGCAAGAGACATTTCCAGATTTACACAATAAGCCTGGTTCTTAGACTATTCTATTCCCTGCATGCTTGTAGAGATAGAAAATCCAAGTCTATGTTCCAGGGTTTCCAATATTGAAAGACCCCTTGGTATCCCCTTACACAAGCATACAACCGATGCAACAGTATTGCATGCATGGCAATCGGTGGTAATGTTTCAGCTGATGCTTTGTTTCCCACCTGTTCACACAAGTCCCTTCCTTCTCTTTTTGCCCCAGACTATCATTCTTGACAGGCACAGTCGGGATCAGTATCAGTCATTTTCCTCCACAGCTCCGTCAATAGAGATCAGTCTACTCACAGTACTACTTGGGTCTGATTTCATTCATTGGACTTAGGAATCCAGGAAAATTATGGGCCACGAGACCTATATGCTGTTGTCATTATTTTGCAGATGTCCTGTTTAATTTTCTGTGTTAGTTCTCCGTGAAAAGGGAAGGGAAATGTGTAAATGGAACTGTCACTACCGATGCCCAACCTCATAACCCCCAGAATACTGTATGTAAATGTTTCCAAAACACATTTTTGGAAGATGGTTATTGCAGATGGCAGTACAAAATACTGTGTATGTATCTGTCTATGTATAAAAGGGCGGAAAAGTGACAATATGGAATTTACTCATCTCAACTTCATTTGCTAAAATGAATCCCACGCTGAATGAAAGTCAAATGACTGATGCCCTGCATTGATAGGTCTCTCTTGGCTTTGGATACACAATAAGCAGGAATACTCTTCAACAAGCACTACAACTTCACCATGGCCTATGACCCCTCTTTCGGACATACTCTAGTCTTATGTTTGGAATGTACAATATAGTTCTCTCTGATGTTGAACCTGAAACTATTTGCACACTACTGGGTGGGGCTGGGGGGAAATAATTGCTGCAGGCATGGGTGGTTTCATGGTTATGCAAACCTCTAAGTGCACAATGTGATCCTCAAATGCAAGTTCAGTAGAGCAGAATTCCATAGATGAGGCACCCTACCAGTAGCAATCACTTTGCCACTCCTGTGCTGAGATGAATAGAAAAGTTTAATGCTGTTCTTTGTAAGCCTTTTTGTATTTTTAATACTTGCATGTGTTTTTTTTCTGACATCTTTTAGTATTTATAAGTGCTATTTTCAAAATAAAGCATTTGGTATCCCACATGTCCTGTTATATCTACAAGCCTCCTGATAAGGAATCTGAGCACACGTGAGCGGTCTATCATGGGGCCAGAGCATGTGCCTCTTCAACATATGACAAAACAAGTTCAGTTTACAGGCTGTCATAGCTTATAGCAGCTTTATTTAGAAATGTTTACATTCTCATAAATTAGCACAAATCTTCTGTGTAACTCTTTATTCTCTCTTATTGCACTACCACAAATTAAAGGGGGCTGGAGATATTTAAGACTCATCTGTCTTCTTACAAGTGGAGAGTAAATCAAAGGGGTGGAAACATAAATTACAGGTCCATAGAACTTCAACTGACCACATATAGAAAGTGTAGTCTTATGAAATCTGTGGACAACTTTGAAAGAACTAAAAAATAATTTTACAAAATGTCTTTTCACCTTTCCTCAACTATAAACTGAGGGATCAAAGTCTCTGTTTTCTAAAGAAAATGTGTTAGGGAGCGGATCTGAGGGATAACTTGAACAGAGGATCAGCCTTGATAACAATTAGACTGTTTACTTCATCTGCAGCATGGAAACGTTTTCAAATTCAAAAAGGGTGAAGAGGTGAAGCGTTGTTCTTTAACTGTTCTAACAGTAAGGGGAGTGCATTGCATCTTCACAAAGAGCTGACACTTTGACACCTGCTCTATGACCGACTGTTTTGTCTATTAGCAATTCAAACCATTACTAAGTCAGACTGATGCTCTAGATGGGTGGTTTCTGACTTGAACTGCTATGGTACAGCTGATGGATGCAGTAACAGTGTTAACGAAGGAGACAGATAGGCACTATGGTCACTAAGCTTTCCTCAGGACAGGCAGCTGCTGAATTGTCACATCCAGCAAGCCTATATGACCTGACCTCATTGACATGAAGGGGGGAAAACTGACTGACAAAATGCCAGGTAGAGAATTTTAACAAACCATTACTGTGTAGACCAGTAAAATGTATTTCCTAGGTCCATTTAATTGGCTTGAAGTCAGTTCGAATGCCATTTGTATGTGACTGAGAGTTTGGAGTCATTTTTGCAAAGCTCAAGAACAACTGAGGTACTTTTCATTTTGGCCCAAAGGTTTAGAACTGATGCAAAGGGAGGCTCCTGTGGCTGTATAGGGCAATTTTCTCTCTGTCGTCTTTCAAAGTCCGCACTCGTCCTTTACTCTGGAAGTCGGGAGAATAAAAGTTGAGTTTGTTTGATACAAAGTAGATGGAGGGGGGCAGGATAGGAGGATGAAAATCGCAGGTTAGCAGGGCTGGAATCTCGCAGTAGCGTGGCAAAGGTTGGTTGGTTTTGTCGCGAGGATGAATAAACAGAACATGCAGCCACTCAAGCCTTCATCAGGGCACCGACCACAGCGCGGGCGTTGAGGCTGCGCAGATCGTTGTAGGTCTGCCCTGTGCCCACGAACACGATAGGCTGGCCTGTGATGTAGGTCATGGAGATGGCAGCACCAACCTATGAAGGTGGGAGGGGGGGGACACACAGGTGCCATCAACTTATACTCTTATCAGACAGCAAAACACGAACATCAAGTACAGACAAATCATGAACCGCATGGAACATCCTTAGTGTGCTTAACCTTCCAGTCAAGGCAGCGTGTTTGCTGCAACTACGAGAGCACGTGATCAAGAACAGACCGTTATGACAGGGGGAGGCTAACGGGGTATTTCAAGGGAAATGTGTTAGTAATACCTTGTCGTCGATGGTGTCAAATTTGGTAAGAACGATTCCATCGATGAGGCGAGGCTTGTCTGACATGGAGTGGTCCGCCAGAGCCTGATTGAACTTTACCTGAGGACAAAAGAAATAGATATACTTTACTCATCCGTCGGAAAAAGTGGGGATGACGAAAGCAGCTGCTGTGACAGGCGACCCCTGGTTCAGCAACATCTTTCTACCTCGCTGGTTAAAAAAATGTAGTGGACGTGCAAAACCAGGCATCTGTGCAAATATGTTGATGGCTTTAGCGTGTGAAACGAGGCAGCTGATTCAACAGGTAAGGCCAAGGTGGAGCAACACTGACCTCACCTGGACAGTTGAAGAAATTAGTCTGAACGCCAGCCTCTATTCTGCCTCTATTCTGTATAAAGACCAAAGGTGATCCGGCCTTTTCTGTCCAGGTCTGTACGTTTTACAATGTCCTTCTCATATAAAGCACTTTATTTCCGTTTTATTAAGAGCTATACAGTGAATGCTTCTAATAATTATTAGTTGATGGTAAGACATTTAATGAGTCTTACATTTCCTCTGAGTACATGATGTGTCTTGACTCTTACCAGCTGGTCAACAGCCTCATTGCCCACCAGAGCCTCCCCAACAAACAGCACTAGGTCAGGCATGTTGACGGCGATCAGCTTGGCCAGTGCTGTCATCAGGGGGGCGTTGTCCTGCATACGCCCAGCAGTGTCCACCAGCACCACGTCGAAGGCCTGGTTGCGGGCTGCAGGGAAGAAACGGGGAAGGTGTAGGTCAGATTGCAATACTGGTGATATTAATGATATCTTGATACTGGCTATGGCCTGGTGACGTACACTGTAGAAAATAGAAAGAATCAATCAGCAGAAAGTAACTAATAGTATCACAGTTTCATGCGCACAGACACTGCAATACACAACAAATAATCAATGAACAAGGAAGAAACTATTTTACCATAGGCAATGGCCTCCATAGCAATTCCAGCGGCATCCTTCCCATAGCCCTTCTCATAGAGGTGGACCACTGGGCGCCCTCCGTGCTCCTCGGGGGGGTGCAGACTGTTCAGACGCCGTTGGTGAGTCCGAAGCTGCTCCACTGCCCCGGCGCGAAACGTATCGCAGGCTGCGATCAGCACAGTGAAACCGTTCTCTATAAGCCAGAAGGAGATCTGGACAAACACAAGGGGTGTTCAGTTCACATGGACAGGAAACAGGAAACATAATTACCTCTTCATGTTGTATATTTGAAGACTTTCATTCTAAATGGAGATATCCACCAACTGAAATATTTGACAAAAATGACTGGCATGAAAGGGAAACTTGTTATTGAAGTAATTTGTGTCTGGCCGATGTGGGGTTTGAAGCCCAGTACTGATACCAATAATTTTGGTCTGCATTTTCACATAGGTGGCCCCTGTGGGAATCATACCCAAACCCTGGCTGGTTTTAGTGGCCATGCTGTACCCATTGAGCTGTACACGACCACAATCTCTTTAAACACCTCACCTCAACCTCACAAAAAAAAGTCCCCAAGCTGGTTGCCTGCATAGGCAAAAACCAAGATTAACAAAGCCCAGGCAGTCACCCCTACGGGCAAAGACATGAAAATGCACGTCAATGCTGATAAGTGTCAGGGTTAACCCTCCTCTCACAAACCCATTATTTCCATTTCCTATTTTGCCTGAGCAGTTTGATCAAACAAGTCAGTGATGTACTGAGACTAAACACTATTCTGTAGACTAGTAGCTATAGCTGAGCTCACCTTGGCCAGATTGGTGGACTTGCCAACCCCATTCACGCCACAAAACGTGATGACGAAAGGCCGTCGCTGGCTCCGTGCCTCCAGGACATCCCTCAGGATATCCACCCTCCGCTTGGGCTGCAGGATCTGCACCAGTGAATCTTGCAGGGCCTGCTTTACTGTTGAGGCCACAGCTACACACACACAGTACCCCCCATCATCATGCAGCTCTTACATGCTATTCTGTATATCATGGACATTTACTGATGCAAAGGATCTTATTAAAGGTTACTTACTGGTGAATGTGCCCATGACTTTGCCCTCCAGTTTTTTGGCTACAGAGTCACAGAGCTGGGAGGCAATGTCGGCTGCTACATTCTTTGCTGCGACACAATACAGAAGAAAACACAATAAATGACACACAATCTACTATCCAGCGGTGCAGAAAATGAAGACAGTGAGAGAAAGAAAGAGATGTGACGCCATACCAATGAGGTGGTCCCTCATCTTGTCCAGCACGGACTCCATGTCCTCCCGAGTCAGGCTCTTGGAGCCCACCAGGCCCTTCAGCATCCCAAACATGCCCCCAAAGCCACCACCCTTTTTGGGTCTGAGAAGAATCAGAATAAATGAAGCTGGTTAAGTGTTCACAGGCATAAGGAAAAATATGGAAAAACATTTGGAGGAAAAAAAACCCCCAGCACAAATCTGTTAATACCCCACCTTGAAACAACAATCTAAAAATAAAATGCAAAGGGTCTTACACTTTTTTGCTTGTTTCATTCAACACCACCCTCTCCTCTTCCTCCTCCTCCTCCTCCACCTCCATCTCTTCTCCCTCGCTGGACTCATAATCCACAGACAGCAGGTCTCCCTTCATGGAGTTTAGCTGCATCCCCTGAAACGCAGCCATGTGATCAAGACCTTGGCTTCAAGCCCAGCATTTTGACAGTGTTGATCTGATAGATACCGATATCTCTAGCTAGAGAGTCCAGCATGACACAGCATGAAGACAAGATACAGAGTGGGCTGCTCCTAAGACCACAGTGGCTGGATATTGAAATTTTGTTGTTATTTTTTTGGTGCATACCGAGTCAATTTGTGCGTCCTGGCTCTGGTCGCCGGCGTCATGGGAACCGTTTCCATTTCTGTGGCTGTAGTCCAGGTTCTTGGTGCTGCTACCACCCATGGCCCAAACACGCCTCTGCTTCTCCTTGGGCTTCTGAGGCTTGGGGGACTTACTGTGAGTAAGATAGCAGAATATCAGAATAAAGCAATAAAGGCAGTGTTTTACTCTGATTCACTTCATGCCTGACAATGCCTCTTAGCATCTTAGCTGACCTAAAATGAATCATTTGTAGTTTTAAGAGAATATATCAGAAAAAAAATCTTCAGGTAAAGTTCATGTCACTACAAATTCGAGAGTTAAAAACAAAGGCGGTGAACAGAAGAGGGTACACAAAGGCTCCCAGTCCACTCTGTCTACTGGCAGTAGGACACTGACAGTGTCTGGACAAACTGGACAGTTTCTAGTTCCTAAAAATGAGAAGTGCATCCGTCTTACAATCTTTTTCTCATGAAATGTAATCGATACACATGAGCGACCCATTTAGGGATCAAAATGCTGAATATTATTGATAGATGTCAAGTTTGCATCCCTGTAAGTTGTCAACTCTTGTCTTTTCAAAGTCTTAATGGCTGAAATGTAAAGTGGTGCAAGAATGAGTCCTAAAACCAGGAAATGAGTTAGCATTTGCACTTCCGGTTCCCTTGTCTCGAAGTCTGTGAGTTTTTTTGAATGTGTTTTTGGTTAGATGCCTGAAATAAGGTCTGTGGTTAACACAAGCTTTAGAGGTTTTCACGTTTTGTTCTACGAGATAAAATATGTCAATAAATACCCCACTTGTGAATTTTGGAGCTTTTACTTGTCTTAAAAAAGGCGGTTGCTAACAAGTGGCTAAATGAGACTACAGAGGTTGTCGGGGACATTAAACGTCATCACACCGAACACGGAAACTCATCTACTCACTAGTCCGCCTTTACAGCCTCTAGTTGTGTTTATACTTGCGCTTCCAAACTATTCTAAATCA
>CABFOQ010053617.1:21804-38132 GCA_900660455.1 Gephyroberyx darwinii
AACTTGTAGATTTATCAATTTATAATATTTTTAGTGGTGGTGACGTTGAAGTCATGCGACTGTGGTGTAGTTTGTTTATAGCCTAACGTTAGCTTTTTACTTCTGGCGCTTGCATTTACGCTTCAAAAATCATAAAAGTGGTGTTCATTTGTGCAGATTATCTTGCTGAACAAAACGTGTAAGTATCATAAACTTCTGTTTGCCACAGATTTTTTTTTATGCAATAATCCAAAATCCAATGCAAAAATCCCTTTGGCTTTTTGTCGAGGGAACCAGGGCGATGCTAACTTCCGGGTTGGCCTACAAAAATACGCCATCCCTGCACCACTCTATTCAGGTGGCTTATTAGTACAAGACAGCATCCTGTAATGCAAAGGTCACAGATTTGATACCCACAACAACTGCTGTCTGCCTACTCATTCTAAGTCACTTCAGATAAGAGTCAACTAAATATCTAAAAATGTAAACGGATGAACGGCCTTTAAGTAAAGTTTTAGATTAAAGCTTTGACAGTGTATGACTATCTGCTCCCTGACCTGGGTTTCTCCACAGGTGCCCCCATGCGCTTGCGGAAGAACTCTTCCCTCTTCTTCTGCATGATCTCGTCCGGGGTCAAGCCCTGGTTACCATTCTCAACCACTTTCTGGCTGGTGGATGAAGCCTTGCCTTGATCCACTTTGACGGGCTCAGCTGCAGGAGCTGGGGGAGAAAAAAAAGAAGATCAAATGACATTAAATGAAACAAACGTAAACAAACCTACTAGATTAGGATTTGATCTAAAACACATTGAGACTGAAATAATGTTACGCTGAATACAGAGTGAGTTTCACACCAGTTATTTTACATGCTGTCACACACAGTAGGTAGGTCAGCTCGGAGCTGTGTTTAAGTAATCTAAGAAACCAAAACCGTTCCACGTGTAACCGTCACACTTACCCTCTTTTTTGGCATTCTTACTCTTCTTGCCTCCCTGTTCCTTGCCTTTGTCCCCACCCTTCGTCTCGATCATTGACTTCACAGTTTTTTGGGATTTCTGGGACTCATTAAAAGTCCGCATAGAGACGGGGCTTCGAGCTTTGCTGCTCTCCTCCGCCTCTCTTGTTGAAAACATTTAACACGTTAGCATGAGCAAGACGTAAAGCATACCGGTCAGAATTAATAAAGAAACTGTTGATCTCCACACCTTCATTCATCTGATTTTTGATGAAATTAAAAATAAATTCTGGCAACAATATTTACACCCTGGCCTTCATAAACTAGTTTTTTTAATAGAAACAACCATGCTATATTTTGGTATGCTCAAGAAACAAAGCATATCATTTGAACCCTCATTTCACATACGGATACAATATTATTGCCATTATTAACATTTTAACAATTTATGAGTGTGATTTCAATGGACAGTTTGCACTTTTGTGTAAACATGTTGCTGCTTGTGCTGTTTTCTTTACCTGAGAAGCACCTTGAAGTCATCCTCAAATTCAAAGTTGTTGTTGAGAAGCTTCAAAGCCCCCTTGTGCTCCAGCTCGTTCTTATAGCGATCCCTGAAATGAAGCTGCACGTCATCTATGAACTTGTCCACATACGTCAGCGTCAGGATCTTCTGAAAACCCACCTGGGCAGAGGCAAACAAAAGATGGTCAAGCTTGTAATGAAAAACTCAATACAGTCCAGTCCAACCCCTCACCACTGTGATGCTAGTTCATTTGGCGTGTGACGGAGAGACTTACCACAAAAACCAACTCAAACTCATTATCCAGCTTGTATTTCAGACTCAGGGCCTCGTGAGTAAATGAATTGTTCCCACTTCGTTCCTGGAATATCACAAACACGTTATTAACGTCAAATGCAGCTTGAAGTAAACGTCGTCATTGCTGTAACAGTTAGTTGGGTCTCTTTAGTTTTCGTGTATTTTCACCACTGGTGATGAAGTGCCTGCAGTCCAGACCATAGTACAACTGCATTTACAGTTTCTAGGGTGATTTCTTAACCTGTCCACACTTCAGAACCCCCCTGTTTATCACATTACGCAATCGGCTAACGTTAGCTAGCGTTAGCTTTAGCTCCATAAGCTCCCCTCTTCCCATGTTGAGAAAAACACATTTGGATTTGGACCAGTCATTTCGACTCACCTGGAGGATCACGGAGCGGATCAACGCGTTGACAGGCCCGGTGAAGGATTCAGTAACGCCAGTTCCCTGAAAACACCACAACACGATCCCCCCCTTGCTGAAGATGGTGAAGAAATCCAGCATCTTGCCACCACGTATCTAGATAATACAGAGGGAAAAAACAAAACAGGAATGGGAAATCCGCTATAAATTATTGGTGCTGGAAATCTTTAAAATACCCTAGCTACTCTTCAAAGATGAACTCTTACCAGATATACTTATAGATTACAAATTCCCCACGAGCAGAACCCACTGCCAGCGCAAAACTGTTTTAGACACGTCAGATGCAGAACCAGGAAGTGACGCTCTCTTCCTGGGATTTTGCAGCTGCGCAGTTCTATAGCCCGTGCTGCATCATCTTTGACAGCAAGATTGGCTCTAGAGGCAGCACAATAAAATGAATACGCAACATCAGTTTCCCCAAACGGGAAGAGTAAAGTATAGCAGACCTTTGTGCTTAAACTACATCCGTTCAAAAACCCTCCTCTATCTCATCTCTCCTCCTAGCTCTTATTCTGTGTCTTCTTGTAGAATTCTACATCTTACATGGTTGTTTTATGGACGTGGGAGTGTTGGAGAGCACCAAGGCTCTGACGTCTGCAGTCTGTATGATCCTTGATATATTGTTGTGTTCTGATAAACTGAAAACCTGTCCATGGTGTTTCCCTGCCTTCTGCCCAATGTATGCTGGGATAGGCTCCAGCCCCCCATGACCCTGAATATGTTTAATGGGATAAAGATAATCAATTAATGTATGAGATCCAACCATATATAAAAACACACAATAAAATAATTATGATTGACTTTATTAGTTGGGTTTCCCCCTCACAAACGTGGGGAATTTGGCCTGAACCTCCTACACACTGACTATGACTATATAACACTGACTATGACTATATAAATAATCACAATTTAAAACAAAATAATTCATAACTGTCCACCGCTTCCTTCCTGTTATCATTTTTTAAAAATAGAATATCGCCACCCCGATGAGAAAATAAATGAAATTCTCCAGATTGATTTCTTTGTCAAAAAAAAATCAGGACTGACAATATACTGAGTTTAATTTCCAAACTTCAGATAGCTGCTGTTGCTACTGGGTTGACTGCCTGCTCAGTGGAGTTTGACATGGTAGAAACTTTGCAAATTTGCCTGTACATGTGTTAAGACTCCACTTTTTTTTTTACAATTTGCAACTTCCTCTTTTTTTCTAGCAGTGTCAGTGAAAGCCATTGTACAGTCACTATCCACTTTGTCTTTGTTATATTAGGTTGCCGTTGTTGGATTATTTTGCAACAGTGATTTGGACATCTACTGCTATCTCTCTGAGGAATGAGTGTATGGGGGCAGAGCAAAAAATGAATCTATCAAATGCATGCGGACTGGAAACATTTTAAAGAGGCATTAAAAAGACGAGACAATGATGTTAACAATATGTATGGTGAGTTGAGAAGACATGAACAGCTAATCTACAATTCATCTCTGATCTTTTTGAATATACTTTTTGTATACGAACTATAACAAATAATTCTGTGTTTGTTTTCTCTGGAATAATAACAATGATCAGCAGAAAAAACAGTGGTACAGTACATACATAGTGTTATTTCATTATGGGGTGGAAAATTTTGGTGAAAATTGTTTACTTTCCCAGATTGTTTTTGCAGCTGACGTAGTTACTAGTGTTTCTGCTTCCACAGCCATTATAGTTTAATTACTTCTCATACTGCATTTATTGCTCTGTTTTAGGACTTAGTACAATAAAGGCCTGACCTGACCGGGAGGAATTCATGTGGCGCATGCTGTAGTCAAAAATATGTACAGTTTGTCTTCTTGTTGTTTCAGGTTGGCTCCGTAAATGCTTGGTGAAGTCAGTACCATCTTCACAGTACCGGGAGCCACCACAACATGAACAAGTAGCAAAAGTGACGAAAAACCCAACTACTTCTGTTACCAGTATATCAGCATCAGCATCATCTTCATTTACACCATCATCTCATTCATCACTGTCATCAATGAAAACCCCCACCCCCTCCACTAAACCACTGCAGTTACAGTCTGCTCTAAGCTCCCCGGGGCGATGGAGCCGAAAATATGACGTGTATGTGTGCCATAGCTCCGTGCACATTGACATTGAAGAGGCCATACGCCTGGTCTCTTTCTTGGAGGCCTCGCCCCGCAGCCTCAGATGCTTCCTATGGGATAGGGATGCCAGTCCAGGAGGTGCCATCCCCACAGAACGGTGCCAGGCTGTGCAGAACAGTCACTGTGTGGCTCTGCTCATCACACCCGACTTTCTGCAGGATGGCTGGTGCAAGTACATGATAAACCAGGTTCTGGTACAGGGACCCATGTCCAATAGGATGATTCCCCTGCTTCATAACCTGCCCGACTCTCAGTACCCTCTGGAACTCAAGTTCTATTACTACATTAACCTGAGCGGGAACCTTGACAGAGGCTATAATAAGGTCAACAACACTGTGCTGATGTGTGAGTAGCAAAAGTTATGTTCTCTGGGCCAGGTCCATAAACATCGATTGAGCCTGACTTAACCTAAAGTTGAAAGTGATATATTCAGGACTATGCTTAATCCGTGATAGTATCCATGATTGGCATTAGTTTCTTGTACGCTCAGCAAAGAGTCAGCCATCTGCAACTGATTCAACAGTTTAATTTATTACCCTTAATAATCTCCTCCTGCTTTCCGTTTTAGACCTGGAAGACATGGTTAAACATCAGAAGACACATTGCAACACGGAGAGCTCTAGCAACAGATGTGATGAAGTAGACAGCCCAAGAGAAAACAAAGTGACGTTAAAATGTGACTGTTCTGAGCCTCCAGTTTCACACGAGGTGATGGAGTAAACGGACAAAAGATTCACAAGTGTATGTTGCAATCAACATGAATAGTAACAAAAACTGGAAAAAAACACTGCAGCTATTGACTGAAATGACATGACCTTTGTACCATTTCCTATTGACCTTTTATCACCATCATGATGACATACGTGGGTTGAAAGTGAATCTTGTGTTCTCAAGGTACTCTAACTGACAGTATGGGATTTTCATGAACTAAGCGAGCAATTTTGGATTCCAAGCAACGCTGCGGCTTATTTCCTGTATCAGTCTAGACTAGAGCGCTCTAGAGAAGTATGCACTGACCTATTTAAGCAGCAGGTTATTATGGCCTCTGTTAATGAGTTTGTAATGTGGGATGAAAATGAATGTGTGTTTACATCCACAGCTTATGGATGTAAACCAGGATTCAAGTTTACAATAAAAAGAACCATGACAATATAAATGCTAAACACCAGATCTTTATTATAACAGAATGAAAGTCAGTACTTTGATAGGATGAAAAATATTGTGATGCAGGTGGTGTTTACCACTAGGTGGTGTACATTTCCCACACTATCCAATAGGTAGTTTCTGGACATAAAACATCTTGATCATGATTCATGATCAGTCTGGCATCACCACCTAAAAAATATTCATACTTTCACCATCCAAGCTAATGCAAATATATAAGCATATATATCGCCCACATGAAATACCTGTTAGAATACCCTCAACCTAGGTGTGTGTGTGTGTGTGTGAGAGAGAGAGTGAGAGAGAGAGACCCACAAAGAATAGCTGAGAGTGGTGTAACCTTGCTTTCTGAATGGGGCCTGTAACTCAGAGAATCATAGGTCATTTAGAGAATACGATATATAAATTCTGACCATGAACTACTGTCTCTTAAAAGAGAACAGGTTTTTGGCTCCGGTCTGTTTTCATTAGTATTCTAAGGGACAAGATGAGTGGCTTTGGCTGAGCTTTAGTTGGAACAGAAGGCAGAACATGCTGAAAAATTGGATGGAACACCCTCCCCTCTCCATCCAACGAAAAAAACAAAAACTTTGATCCTTCTGTTAAAGTAGGTATGATTAAATGTCCTTGGCAAGGGCATTCCAATCAAACATACTGGCAAGGCTGCTTTTCAGATAGTTGGCATTTGGATCACCGACTGCTGAATATCAGGTAGGCAGAAATTTCCTTGAATCAACTGGAGCACACGGTTTTCAAGCTTATAGTAATATTTTGTGATGCAGGCAAGGCTTATTTTACATGCCAATCATGACTAATACGAGTCACATGGTGTATGATCTAGAAAAGAAGGGCAACATGCTCTCATTTTCAATCTGACTTTCAGCAATACTGTATGTTTTCATGCTCCCCCCTCCTCCCAGAAATACAATCACCACAGAAACTCTTAATCATGTGTACTCTGCAATGGATTAAACAGATTAACAGACATTTAAGACCACAATAAAAGGCCCTTGATAATAACCCCTTTGGTGGTAAGCCAGCATTGTAACATAAAATTCGAGACTAATCTCAGAAAGGCACAGATGCTGTACGAAGCATTTGTTGTTACCATAACAAATTCTCAGATTACACATTGAGATATCTGTGTGCTTATTCACTACAGAGAAAAGCAGTTTCCCTGATGAAAGACTGAGCAATAGATTGCCATTAAAAGCTCTCTCATATTGAAAAATGTAAAGCCAAGTCTTCACCGCAATAATCAAGACAGTCATCCAAGTTCAACTCAAACTCAGATTCGTCTTTCATTTTGAGGTGGCACATTTTCAACCTGTGCCCCATTAAAACAATATTAGCATTATGGTTAAGTGTCGGAAAACCCCTCACCTAGGCATTCAATGTGTCAGCAGCCCGACATTTACGGCATGAAGCTAGAGCAGAAACCGTAGCAGCACAGACCAGAGGATGGCAAGCTGGTGTGCTTTAGACCACCAACAGTATGGAAAAGCACTCAGCTGCAGTCACCATGGTGGTCTCTGTTGGGTGGGGTACTGACCTGTACATTTCTATCTGCGGTGAGTGAAATTCAGCTTCTCTTGCTTCAGAGAACCACCAACTGGTTTAATTAAAGGAGAGGAGGCGATCCAGCTACCTCAAACATTTCATTAGGTTTCTAGTGAATGGAGGCCGGTGAAATACGACAGGAGAAGGTCCAGGTAAAATACAACATGAGTGATTCCAGCACACATGGAGTGTAAATTGAGACATAAACCCATGCACATGGCATGATCACTCCGGTCTAATAATGCACCACTCACAGCATTATTTGTTACATGCATTGCGTCATGGGACATTGCGTCCCATCTGCACTATCCATGTGTCAGTTGTCTGAAGGATTAAAAATCCCTCTTTCACCCCTTACATCTCCCCTTGCCAACTGGAGTAGATATGATTAGTGCTCAATAAGGAATCACTGCAGGGAAATAAGGGAATCAGCTAGTCTGAAAGAGTAGTCTTACTAATATTTTCTGCACTCAGTGTATAGAGAATATAGGAGGCTGAGTGAGAGTGTAATGGGCATCCCAAACTGAAATGAAAGGTACAGGGTGGGCTGCAAAGGGACCATGCATCCTGCAGGCCCTTCTCTGACTGTTTACAGGGCCCTGACTTTGTCCTTGGTTCAAAGCCAGCAAGCATTTTCTCAATATGTAGTCCTTCTGTTTAAATTAATTAGACATTACAGGAGCTGTTTATACAGCCTTTATATAGAATCTAATGGAAACGTTTTGTTTGGAAATAAAATATCCCCCATTTTAAAAATGTGCCACTTTAATTAAATTATTGAAAGCAAAATATTAAAACAAACTATGGTATGTTTTAAAAAAAAAAAAGAATACTCTGTAACTTAAGTATTTGGTTGATAAAATGACATCCTGTATTTTACATGAAATATCAAATGATAAACTTGAGGTAATGTGTTTTTTCTATAATCTAGACATCTAGTGTCTACTATTGTTCACTATTTTCATTGAGGAAACTCACTCCATTTCAAATGGCTTGTACAAGCATCAGGTAAAGTCTAAAATGATGCAAACAGTGGTGAAATAGAAAATCACAGAAATTTGTAATTACAATTTCCCCCTTTTTCCTAATAGGAGTGGCTTCTAACCACAAGACCAATCGTATTCTTGCACTTGTCATAATGTAAAGGGCCTGCAAATGTTCTCGGGTTTAATTCAGGAATTGATTACTTGCATGGGGCTTTAACCTTCCACGTTACCAACAGATACATGACCGTGTCCAGATGCACGCTAACAACCCACAGATGTAGACACAGACAAAACAAAACTTCATGGGGTTGATGATGACACGGAAAACAATTTCTCACTGTGTAACATTTAAAGACCACGTAACTCGTTTTGAAAATCATATTTTGATACATATTTTTGTAAAAATAAAAGAAATAATTAACGGCTGATTTCTTCGTCAAAGAGCACTTTTAATGAAAAGAAAAGTGTCCATACATTGGCCAGGCGTATTAAATAATGAAAATCATATTTATTGTAACAGAGCTTCCCACAGTGGGATCTGGGGCACTCCACGGTGGTCTAATAGAGCCTTCCAAAATGAACAACGGTTTAATTTAATTCACTAGGCAATGGGTGAATGTTTGAGTCGGGATGATTTTGTCCATAGCCTTCACTGTCACCTCCCCACCTATAACACCCGTATGCGCTTCTATACAATATGATGACCAGACGGGTCCTTGGGAGAAACATGTGCGCTGTAACACCACCACGGCCCTCCTCTCGGCCCCTGATTGCGTTTTGCAGATACGATAATGACGTTATTCGAATCCGTTCACCAGCGATCTAATGCGCGCAACCACACGCGCATGCGTCCACGGATGGAGACCAGGGAACGCGCTGTGCCAAAAAAGAGAAAGCGTTCCGATAGACATCGGTCTGCCTAATCGTTGTAAACCTAATATATGGTCGTTGTGTGTCATTTCCTCAGCTCGATTTCTCTGAGGGATGAACTTTCATACTCGTATCGCTGCATCTCGGCGGGCACCTCCCCCTGGGCGCGCGCTGCAGACGGGCGCCTACTTCTCGTGTTGCCAAACACAGACTGTCATTAAAACCAACGTGAACTTGGTTGCAACATCCTCATGCTTGCGCGATAAACCACGGATTACTCCGCAACTAGTGGGCAGCGTTACCAGTGGGTAAGTAAGACCGCCGACACCCTTTGGAAAGTAACGGACGCAGCTTGTCTCTGAGTGTATCATACGGGCTGTGCGTGCTTATAGAGAGGCATGATAACAGCACTAATTTGTTGGCACTGTCCTCATTGGATCACAAGCAGCTGTCAAAATAAATTTGGCCGGAACAGCTCTTGATTTGTGTCAGTACGGTTAGTGTACTTTGATTTCATTGTTCTCAAAACATAGATAGATAGACAGATAGATAGATAGACAGATAGATAGATAGATAGATAGATAGATAGATAGGCAGATAGATAGAAAGATAGACAGATAGATACATAGATAGATAGACAGATAGATAGATATAGAGAGACGGACTTGCAGTGAAATAGATATCTGTAGAAAGACAGTTTAGATGGGAATAGAAAAGGCTAGGCTGTTATTATGTTTATAGGGATAATAGCCATGTTGTTAAATGCATTCATATCCTCGCACTCATATGTTATTATTTCCCCTGTCTGAATGGCTGGATTGTATTAAATCTAACCTTAATTAGAGTTACAGTTACAGTTAGGCAGTGAGCCAAGCGCCTCCTGGTTTGTCATTATCATCTCTATTTATCATGTAGTGATACAGGGGGCAACAAGGAGCTGCCTCAGCCTTGCTGCATTAATCACAAAGTAACATCCTGTTACCAGGAAACATTTGAATAGTTTTTTTGGTCCTCTTTGTTGCTTACTGTTGTTGAACCCTCCTTGTGTTTATCTGGGGTTCCCAGTGGGGGGTTCCCCCAAGTCAAATAAGGAATTGTTACATTCTATTATTATTTAATTTACTAAAAGTTGGTCCAATGAGAGACTCTGAATATAAGTATGACTTATCTGATCAGAGGTTTCACTCTCTCCTCTGGCATCTTCCAACCACAGTATCGATTTAGTACAAATCTCCTCAGAAGGGGCTCCTTGAGACAAAATCTTAACCAAACAGGGGTCTGTGGCTCAGCACATATCTTTTTAGGGCTTCTTGACATGCAGACAAATGCAAACCCCCTACTCTAAAGGTTCGGAGATGGACAAAGGTTATACCCAGCTCAGTCGGTAGAGCATGAGACTCTCAGTCTCAGGGTCAAGGGTTCAATCCCCACATAGTGTTAACTATCACCTTTGTAAGTCGCTTTGGATAAAAATGACTGTAATCTAATGTGAGGATGTGCTTCAGCCTGATGACTTTGTATTGCACCCTGCCAAAACAGAGTGCTTTTATGTGATGAGATGCCTTGTGCCACGCTTGTCTTCACAGCTGGATTAGGGCAGCATACGTCAGACCTGCAAAAGATGAGGGGGGTTAGTGTAAGGTCCCCAAAAGACAAGTATCTTGATTCATCCTGTCGCTGGGTGACAGAAGTGTTGGGGGATTTCCTATTGGGTGGTCTGTTGTCGCAGAATAGAGAGGCAAATGCAAGGAGCTTTATCTTCTTGAATGCATAAGAGTTGTTTGAAAAGTTGAGTCTGTTATTCATTCATTTGGATTGGGGAATGTTCTAAAGAATATTGATCCATTCCCACCATAACATTTCCCCTTTGAATTTAATCATTAATTTAAAACCTTTTCCAGTTGGTCAGGGTCAGAGGGTTTGATCCCCACATAGTGTTAACTATCACCCTTGTAAATTGCTTTGGATAAAAGCATCTGCTGAACAGTGACGAACTGGAAATCTACTTTCAGTTGTTTGTCAACTGGGCTGGGCTGATGTCCTTTTCCAAAGAAGTAATTATACCCAGTAGTTACCCAATAATGTTTGTGCAAGTAACAGCTGAGAGACACTGATATGTTTGATATCCTGTTTGATATCCAGTGGAGCCTTACCCTAAACATTAATTTCAGTTCATTCTTCCAATGCAGCCATAGTAGGAAGGCCTCTAGCCATAGAGAGAGACCCACCATCTCTAATCATCTCACTTGTATCATCAAGGAAGTTGACGTAGTTTGCACTAATGGCTGGGTCTGGTGTCTTCATTCCCCAAACGGTGCCTTTTCACTACCCACACACCATCATTAGAGAGACTAGAACAGTGAAGTACTGTAGGTCACATGCTTCTGGCTAGGTTTACAGGCTTGATGAGGCACCCATAGTTTATGGAAGATGCAATTACCATGGTTTCACAACTCTAGCCAGAGTCTTGGGAGAAAGTAAAGATTTTTTGTATTCATTTGAGGGGGAGTTTTCATTTGTGAAACATCCTGTCTCGTAACTGTTTCCCTTTGCTCATTCAACAGTTGTGGCACCCTTTTGCTAGAAAGGAGATGTAGATTTAATTGGTAATGTGATTGGAACTCTTATACAATTGAGATCCTCCATATTTTATGTCCAAAGAAGAATCACCTTTAACCATGATACTACAGGACCAAGAGAGTGGAGAGAGGCCAGAGCCCAGAACCAATATTGCCCTCACCGCTACTCATCTACACCTTACACATACGGCTGCCCCTGATGGTGCTATTTCTCATGCAGATGCTTATTATATGTAGGAAGCAAAAGGTGGACTATCATTTCTTTGAAAGCTTTTTCTCATAAGAGAGGTCAAAATGTTACAATGGGTACCAGATTTAGCAGGTGTGACTGGATTAAAGTCTCAGATTATTGTGTTTTAGGGGTGATTTTCTTTCGTGAGCAGAATACACGTGTGATTTTGCTTAGAGAATGTGTCCGGGGTTGAGAGAAATCAGCTGTTTGGTGAAGTATGTTTAGAATACATGGTCATTTTGCTCCATCATTAATTCTGTAATGACTGCATTGCTGTGTCTTTTACTTTAACCATTTAAAATTGACCCAATTTTGACAAATAAATCTGATATGCCATGTATTCTTTTTCCTAAGATTATTTTTATGATGGGTGTCACGCACAATGCCGATTTGTGATTGACATTGGGTGTCAATTGTCTCAGCCTTCTCCTTCCTTAGTCAGTTGACCCAGAAAGACCTTCAACTTGTGAATCACTGAGGACATTTTTCCATGAGGTGCTTATGTCAAAATCAGTGGGAAGCTATTTCATGTTATTCGCATGACTCATCTAAAGAAAACACCATGTGAATAAGATCTGTTATCTGTCTGAAGTTCTCTCTTATCACCAGAGCAAGGCACTTCTGGTACCTTTGCACTGAAACTCTGCTGTTGCTGTGTTGGTCCCTTAAGTCTCAAAAACTTTTACGAATAGTCAGCCAGCCTGCCTGCCTCACTGTATTGCACAACCCAGTGCTTGACCCTCTCCGCTCTCCCAGCTCGCTCCAAGCCCACTCCAAGCTCTCTCCCTGCCTCTATATCACACACAGTCAACCATTGTGCTGCTCTGTGTTGCCTGTGCTGGCTCTGAGGAGGTCCAGTGGCTCCTATGCCTCCTGTGCTTCATGTCCCTGGGAGCTATATGGAGCTTGTTAAAACTCCCCTCAATCAAGTTCAGGGGTCTGGAGTTGATAGGTACTATTTTAGATTGCAGTCTCGAGTAGCAAGGTCTGGGAAGCTACGCCATATAATAACTTTGTCATTGATCCTCTACTGGATTGGGCCAACATCCGAGGTTATACTGAAGGCTGACGTACCGGAATTCTGAACACATGTCTTTTAACCATTCATTCAGTCACTGGTGAGAAAGTCAAAGCTGTGCAGCTATGAGTCCAATAGAAACATGCAAATCTGTCTTTTGTTAGTGGTGGAATTTTCTTATTAAGTCATGCAGCTGTATCCATCCCAGGACCGTAATTACATACTGCAATTCCATTATAGAATAAGCTCTACCCTGCAAGTATGTAGGTTTTCATTCAGGACACATTTCATTTTCTGTGGTGCAATTTTAGTTCCTCAATTAAGAGTGGAGACCAACAGGAAACCAATCTTAACAGGCTTATTGTGAGGCTCCAAAGTTGTTTGTAAGATTAGCTTCCATAGATCTGAATCAGCTTGCCTCTGTTACAGAGAGACGCCTAGAATCACTACACATCTGCACTGTTGGGGACAAAAACATTGGAAATGAGAGATAGAAAAGGTAAGATGTTTTACAGTATTGTCATTCGTTTTGCGATTTTGCGATCAACATATCACTGTAGTCGTAATTTTTTTTTTTGCACCTGTTATTGGTGGTTTTACAGCTCTCTAGGAATCTCATTTACATTTCTGCGCATTTTTGGTTTTATCCTGAAAGACATACAAGTGCATCACAGCAATCACTAGTCTTTTTTCTAAATTGTACTAACTTATTATTCCTTGCACTACTTTTATATTTTTTGTATATTTCTGTTTCTTTGTATATTTTTAGGATGTTTTTAAAAAAAATCTTTTATACAGTCTGTTGACCAAAGTTGTTTATTGTCTAGTGATGTGTGCCTCTATCTTGTCTTGTACTGCTGCAAACTGCAATTTCCCGTCAGCGACATTAAAGAGCCATATCTATTTAAAATCATGTCTATCACCAACACTGCAAGAAGCCAAATAATGAGTAATGCTTTCATTCTCATTCTGTGGTGTTGCATGAGGAAATAACCACGGTCCAGCCTCACATCCTGTGTGAAAAACACACCTACACAGTAGGTGACGCCCTGATTCCCTGAAGAAGCAGCAGTGATACATTTTCTACCATCAAAAATGGTTTCGCTTGACTGTTAGGGGCTCTAGTGAAATTCGCCAAACGTTTCTGTGGCGCTGTTAATCGATCATGTGGTCTCCCTCAACCGCAGTCTCCAAGTTTGGGCATGCATGATTTACTTGTAGATGACAAGTAGTTCTATTTTAATGTTGTTGCCATGCAGTAAGTACATGCACACACACACACACACACATCGTAAAAACAGTTATATTCAGCTCCATATTCTTTCAATTCGGTGTTGATTTTAAGTGATGTGTTTTTTTGTGTGCAGTGTCACAAGCTGAATTTAACCATGTGTATTTTTCTGAATCAAAGTAACGGTATATGACCTCTGCAGATTATGTCTGTTAGAGGCAAAATTGTGCATTGTGCATGAAATAGTCAGATGTGAATGCCGTTAAGTGCCTTTTAATCTGATCTCAGTGTAGCGTGTTGCGTCGTTATGAACCATGAAATATTGTGTCTAATTGTCGTACCGTGGCACCAGCGAAAGATGGTTTGGAGGACAGCTGACAGTTTCCAGGAGACTTGGGACAGAAGGGAAAGGACAGAGAATAGTGGAGAGAGAGAGAGAGAGTATTCTAACCTCACTTCCACAGTTCAACACTGCCCTTGCATCACCGGTGCATCAACAAGGAAGTTGGTTACCTTCTGGTTTGCAGGGTGTCAGCGGCGTCCTCGTCTCTGTGGTAACCGTCGCGCAGTCGCAGTGGACAGGTAAACACACACACACGTGTTGGTCTGGACCAGTCGATGTCAGGAGGGCCATGGTGGAGTGCGGTCCTGGGGCCGTTGTTCGTCAGAGTCGTCGTGGCAGCAGTTCACCTCAGTTGAGATAGAGGGATAGGTTGATGTTTTTACTCACGTCGTTCAGAGAGCAGAGTAAAGTAGTGGCTGGCTTCTGATTTGGTTGCGGGAGTCTTCTGGATCAGGTTGAGTGAATCCGAATGGGCGCCTTGTCGGTATTCACTGTAGAGCTGATCTGGTAGTTGCGCTTGGAGAAGAGCTTTGAGCCAGGTTCAAACTTAGTTACAGGACAGGCTGTGGAACGGGCTGCAGGACGGTTGAGTTTCTTGATGCTTCTTCATGTCTTGCCGCCTGAGTTTCTGCCCATCCGCCTGTTGCAGGACTTGTCCTCCTTTGTTCATTCGAGTTTGTGAGAGATCTGAATCTATCTTGAGAGAAGGGCTGAGAGGTTTTATGGTCTGTCAGGAGTGGTAGGTGTTTCCCTCATTTGTATGCATCAGTTTACAACCTGATGACCGGTCATTACAATTACCTAGAACTGCATTTCCAGCTCAGGTTCGGAAAACATAATTTTTCTTGATCCTTTAGGGATGCAAGTGACATATTTCATCACCTTACAACAAATGGGTTTGTATGACACCAAACATCACTGTCTTACCATAAAACACTGGTGAGTAAATCAAAAGTCTTCATAACACATTCTGTGTGTCTTGAATAACCAAAAGAATACATGAGGGAGTAAGATACATCATCTGCCACAGGTTGTGACATTCATATCTAACAAAACATACACAGAAAGCACATTTTTGCAATACATTCCAGAGTTCTTTTGATCCCTTATTCTGTCTCCCTTGGAATGCAGAGTAAGTCCATTTCCCCGGCCCTTATCAAGGTCCCATCTTATAATGGCACCAGAGCGGGCTAGTTGAACCTGCAAAGTGTTACTTTTTGGAAGCTTTATGGGGGAAATCCACCTTTTGGTGCAAAGGGGGTTGCTTGGTTTCCTGGGAGCACAGCAGGGGTCTTGACCTCATAGGAAGGCCCTGGGCGAGGAATGTGTTAATCTTTGGGTGTTGCTGTGTATTTTGTATGATCTCAAGAGGAGGGGTCGGTTGATGTCTCCTGAATATACTACACACTCATAGCTGGGTTGGAAAATCCTGGGTTGACAGAGCGACTTGATAGCCACCTTCTTGAAACTTAGCGGGGATAAAAACAACAGCCAGGCCAATCTCAGTTCCAGGGACACAGTTCAGTCCTGGTCTGATACAGTATCAGTGTCTTCTTTGGTTCCTGAGGTAGCACTGGGTTCAGCACTTTGCTGCATCAGTGGGACAAGGACAACATTCTTACAGCAGCAGAACCAGAACCATTGGCTGCAGCAGAACCATTGGCTGTAGCAGAACCTTGGTTGTCTCTTGTGGCAGCATTGTATCTTACTGCTGCAGCATCAGGTCGTCTCAGGTCGTTCCTGCTCCTATCTAGAATTAGATGAGGCAACTATTTCAGTCATGACAGCTCATGAACACAGCAGAGTATGTGAATGTCAAACATACATCATGGAGGCTCAATAGAGACCTGTCAAGGAGCGTTTGGAGAGTGGTGTGTGTGTGTGTGTGTGTGTGTGTGTGTGTCACTGTGTGTGTGGGTCCTTGACATTTATCACAAGTGGTTCTTCAGGCTGGTTGAAGTTAACTGAGTTCATTATTTGTCACTAGTTAAAGTGATTGATGTCCACTGACAAAAAAACTTTTAATAAAGTT
>CABFOQ010053618.1:0-17306 GCA_900660455.1 Gephyroberyx darwinii
ATCAATCTCCGTGCACCAATCAGGTAGCTCTCTGTTCTAGTCCCCGCCTCCCCTTTGCTTGCAAATCTTGGATCTCGCTTGCAAATCCAGAGGCCTGTACTATGAAACAGGATTTGGGGTTAGCGAGGTAACTTAAGGTTTAACCCTGGGTTTTCAGTGTCATGGCGGTGGTTCACTTTTTACCGGGGTATATCGCCATGGTAACTTATGCTTCACACCTAACCGGCTCCGGAGCAGGTTATGTTCGAGATAACAGATCAGCACATATAGAAGCACCGCCTACTGACCAATCAGTTCTCTTAGAAAACAGCGTCACCATCCCTAGAAGATCCCGTGGACCTAGGTGGGTGCGCGAATAGTGAGAGGCTGACAAAACCCTTTGGCTTTCCCTGACGAATGTCTATATGAAAGATATAGATTCTCAGCGGCGGGAATGGCTTATCTTTGTCAGCTTCTTGATTAAAGCACTAAAGCCTTGTACTTGTTCACCTTACTTACCGGTTTGAATTATGTTTTTATATTTGTTCTTTATTTGCTCCCAAGAGCGTTTAACACTGCCGAGGTTGCAGCTGAAAGAATGAGGTTAAAATTGTCTTACACGCCATAAGAAAACATCTAAGCAACACATTAATTTAATGGAATACACAATTGTAATTCTAGTCAGATCCTTAATGATGGGGCAGTGATATTGATGATATTGATGATATTGATGATAAGCCTATTAACTTGCATTCACAGCAGCAGTTTTTTTCCAGCTTTCCTTCCTGGCTTTGGCGGCAGCAACTGTGTTGCTTTTAGCCAGGATAATACTTTTTAATTCTTCATATTTATTTAATATGATAGTTTGCTCTTCCTGTGTAAAATATGCGACTCTGGTAGACTTGTCCTTGTTTGCGATTGGTCATATGGTGCAAACACAGCCCCTTTTACGTGAACACGCTCATAGCTAGATTGGGGTTGATTTAACGAGTTGATAACCACCATGATGGTGGTTATCAACTCGTTAAATCAACCCAGGTTTTCCCGGATAAGCAGTGTCATGATGACACTGCTTATCCGGGATTGCAGTTGTTAGGCTTAGTGAAGCCAGCTAACGAAAAGATATCCTGGGTATGTTGAACTTGCTTCGTTATACAGGCCTCTGGTCCACAGTCATGCTTGCAAATCGTTTTGGCAGGCTTTGAGTGCTGAAACAGTGACAAAAGTTGGCACATGCAAAATTGACGTTTGCAGGTGTAAAAGTGTAACTGAGTTTTGTGAATACAAATCAGATTTTCTTGCTCAAATTGTTTTTTGCTCTTGCAAATCATCAGTTACACTTCTGAAAATAGTTTTGGCAGGGAAATACCTTCATATATAGACCTCTCTATAACATATCTGCTGCATCTCATAATTACATTGTTCTATATTTTCTGCAACACTCCATACATCACATTTATCTGAATTATTTGAATACTAAGTTGAATCTGAGTGTCCTGGTGGATCAGTGGTCTGAGGCGAATACCCATGTAACTGCAATGTCCTGGGTTCAACTCCCACCTGGGACCTTTGTTGCATTTTATTCTCCTCTCTCTCCCAACCTTTCCTGTCTTGCTCTACTATCAAATGTTCAATAAAGGCAAAAATGCCCCAAAAAATTAGAGTTGGTTTTAATCCACTATGTCAAATTATAATCTCGAGAGCATAACATCTTCTCTTCTGCTCTTCCCTTTAAAAGACTTCACATTAATGGATTTCTGTATCTTATCTTCCTTTATTTTCTATATCCCACTTATTTTGCCATGTATTCATCACTAGTAATCTAATAAATGATTTGGCCTTACCTCTTCCAAGGGAAAATTCAATATTTCATCATTACATAGTTCCAATGCCCTCTTGGATATTTCATCTGCTTTCTCATTACCATTCACAGCAACATGAGCCAGCACCTAATATAAATGGACATCAATTCCAAGTGTTTTGTGTTCTTAACATTATCATAAGGGACGGGACGGGACTTTAAAGTGTCTTTAATGAATGTTGCACAACCTCCACCATGTTCATCAATTCTATCACATGTAACTGAACTGTAACCTGATATAACAAAATCAAGGTGAGGTCTTAACCTGTTTCTTGCTTGCAAATAATATCTCAACTTCACAACTTCTAGATCAGAGACAAACTTATTAAATTCTTGACCATTAGCATTTCACCTTGAGACAGTCTCAAGGTGAATCAGATCAGCCATGATATCTTTAATTCCCAATAGCTTATTAATTGCTTCCACTATGGTTCTGATTCCCTCACTCTTTCCTTTTTTGCATTACCACACTGAAAGTCGTACAAATAAAAGCAATGATAAATCAACGATAAATGTATTGTTATTCATTTACTCCGTATGAGGAGTTGCAGTGGCTTCAAACCTTGTGTGTCCATTTTCATACATATTTGAACTATTTATCTTATGATGGGCTAGTCATTCTTTGGCTTTCTTCACTGCATTGACACAAGGTACCTATTAGTAACCTTATATCTCTGCCCTTCTCTAGCTCACCTTTGAACAGGACATTCTCAATAGGCCTCTCAAGTGTGACATAATTTTTCAACCTAAATAAAGGATTCCGGATCCTGCTCCCTTTCAGAGTCTAATGCAGAAATGAATACGGGTGTAAAATAATTGCCTTTAACTATAGTCAGCGCTAATATTGACTATTTTTCTTTCAAGGGTTCCTCTATTATGCATTTCTTTATTTGATGAGATGGATTCTGATGGGTAAAAAATTGCTAACTATACTTAGCTTGTACAACTTGCGCACCATAGAAAGTTTTTATGCGCTAAAATATGTAATATCACTGTCGTATGTCATTTCTAGTTTCATTATTTCATTTTAAGAAAAGAACAATTGCCAAATGGGATCCAAAAACCCCATACATTTTTGCTATAAAGAATATGAATGTGGATACAGTCCGAAAGCAACAAAATGACAACAACACTTGAGAGGTCTATAAGCAGCATTGTGTCCCCCACAAACAGTTGCAGCACTTGAGTTCTTTGCATCATGGCCCATTTTCCATCGTCGTCCTCACCCCCTCACCTTGCACATCTATGTTTCCCTTTACATGCCCTGCTGTATGACCCATTCTTTAACATTTCATGCATGGCATTGGTGGAGGAATGTACTCTCTCACATGAAAGCTTAGATATGCCAACATGACTTTCTTGGGCATAGCATTCTTCCACTAATGGCACTAATGGAACAAAGCTAGCTCAGGCATACAACTCCAGTGGCTACAGCTCAGTCAGCTGATGTATCAGCTGAGCTCACGCATTGCCATTGCAAATGGCCGTTATTATCTGCCTCGACGTTTCCGAATAGGAGGATGATGTACCCTCATTAAAAGACGATTCGGAACCTATGGGCTTATTTTAATGGCATTAAGTTTGTACTTGTAAAAATATTTTGTGCATTTGTAAAACAAAAGTTGTGAACTTGTAAAACAATTTTGTACTATTATGGAAAATAATAATGTAAGTGTGTAGTATAAAGTATAAACTGCAATAAAATCTATGTAGTATAGTATTATAAAGTATAGTCACAGCCAGTGGAAAACTGCTGAGCTGAGAGGAGTATATGTTTCCTCTTTTTCCATGATTATTAGCTGAAAGTTTATTACAGCTGTTGCATTATTATGAAAGACGGTTTTGTTGGAAATGTGGAGGACATAAGCAGATCCTGGGAGCCAAGGACGAGTCGTAGGGAGTTAGAGCACAATGTTCTAACTATGATAGAAAGTACTCTTTTCTGCCGGGTGTCTGAGAACTGTATGATTCCATTGTCTTCATTAAACTGCCTTGAACTTTGTGTATGAAGAGATAGTTGTAGCCATGGACCTTAGCATGACTTAGCATATTAGAGGACTATATAAAGCTTGACTGATGTAACCTGCTCTTGCTCTCTACCTGGAAACAACCCTCTTGGTTGCAAAAGGTATTGTGCCTGCTTGCAAGTATTATTCTTTTGTTTTAATAAATATTCTTGAGACATATATTGTGTTATAACTTTATTGAGCTGTTCTCACCACTAGACAAAGTGCAATTGACTTTAAATTGCCACGACACGTGTCACACAGGAAATAAGCAACTATATGAGAAACAGAAGCAAAATCTAATAAAACAATTATTATTTCCTTACTTTAGCTAATTTACAGCATGGGAATCTTGGAATGCGCTTCATTCAGCAGCTCGTCACAGGCGATGTTGCTGCTCCTGTTTTAGCCTTCATATTAATTTTCTATCCAGCTCCAATTAAAAGTCCAAGATAAAGTTCTCGCTGCTGTCTTGGTGAGGCATTGTTAGAACAAAATGTAGTCCCTCCCTCTGGGCCAATCAGTAACAAAAATGTCCTCGTCCATGACCTTGTGGTTGATTATTATGTGGGACAGGAATAGCTGAAGAGGAGCTGTCCCTTTGTGAATTACATAAACAAGGTCCAGTCCACTGGTTACAAGAAAATATAAAATAAGCATTGATGGTATATAAAAGTGCATACAAAAATATGGTCAAGTCAAAGTTTGTTATGTAACATCTCAAATAGGTGAAGAGCAACTTCCAGTCTTTTTGGCATTTGTGGCCCCATAATGGTTAATTGTGCAAAGATAGCTGAATATCTGTAGTACATTTCACTTGAACCTGCGGTGTGGGAGATATCACTGGCTGTTAAAATGTTGATCTGTAACTGTACCTATTAAAAATGCCAGAACACAGTGGTAAGATTCATCGTTCCCCCAAGTTTCATCAAAAGTGGTAAGTGGTGTCGGAGATGTCTGCACCACAAGGAAATCTAATAACACCTATGGAATCTAGTGAATTTCTGTGCAGTCTCAATTTCCATGGCCTCCCTTACACATAAATATTATCTGGGCAAAATAATGAGATTTACATTCCCAGCCTGTCACACAATTCAATCAGTTCAAAACACATGGAACTGTGAATGCTGAATACCCTCCATACTACTGTAGATCTCCTGACCTCTTAGGGATAGCAGCTGCACCTGGACCCAGCAGGACCTCCTCGTCCAGCACATCCTGACACTGGTGCTTACTGGAGAGAAAGACAAAGCTAGAAAGAGACTGACTAAGCTTTAGAGACAGACAGAGAGACGAAACCTGGTGGAACAGATGGCAGAATGAAACAGCTACTTGAGTGGAATCTTCTGGAATCACACTATGACCCAGTGGCATCTGCTTCCTGGACCCCCGGCTAACACACTGTAACGCACTAAAAATGTGCTAAAAGCAGGCTTTACATGCCAAAAGGTGTTCAAACCCAGACAATAATTAAAAAGAAATTAGGTTAAATCATGTTTAAACGCTCAAGCTTATTGACGAACGCTTGAAGTCCTATTCTTGGGTATCCTAGTTAACTTAACGCATTTAGCGTTTGTGGTGTCCTTGGTGATTTGTCAGGCAAGACTATTAAAATTATCCACACAAAACTATTAAAATATATTTGTAAAAATGTATACTAGAAACTTCACTGAAGTGAACCCTATTATGTATTTTCTCATACACTAGTGGGAGGGGAATTAATATTTTTTGTAATTGGACTGTCATCCCTTCGTGAACCAGATATTCCATGCTATGTTCTTTTTTTCTGAATTAGTCCACCCTACAATTTCCCATTGAGATGTTCAGTATTAAAAGGTACCTATGTGATTTGTTAGCAATAAAGGCAGATGTGTATAACAAACTTGAAAGGAAAATGCATAAATATGAAGTCTGAGTACACATATGATACATTGTGTTGAACAAATATTTCCTTTGAGGCAATGTTACTCAAATAAAAAAGGGGGTGTATACTTTTGTGACATAGTTGCTTAATTTAAATTTCAAATAGCTACATAAATGTTTAGAATTTTCTTTTCACTTTGACAGTATAGAGTACTTTGTATTCAGTACCATGGACATTGGTGCGTCTCACAGCTGGGTTTTAGATATGCCCACTATACATTTTGCATTTTTGTATTGATACACTCCACTTTATATCTTTATGTACTTATATCTTACTTCCAGCGGGAGCAAAATCAGGCAGCCTTGCAGTAGCTCTCTCTCTCTACTTTCGTTGTTTTTAGTTATTTTTAGTTATCTTCTGTAGCCTACCCTTAGTTCTTTAGTATTTATTGTTAGTATTGTTAGGACTGAGTTGCGGAGGCATAAACGAGCCGGAGCGAAGGTGAAGGAGAGCGAGGGAGAGAGTGAGGAGGTACAAACCCTTCCTGCCATCTGTTGTCATGGGGAAGGTTAGATCTCTGGTGAACAAGATGGACGAACTCTCTGCCCTGGCCAGCACACAGCAGGAATACAGGGAGGAGCAGCATCATGTGCTTCACTGAAACATGGCTACAGGACACTACACCCGACTTGTACGTCTCACTTGTGCGTGCAGACAGAGAGAAGCTAAGCGGCAAGAAGAAAGGAGGTGCACTTGCCCTTTTTATTAACTTGAGATGGTGTAAACTGGGTCATTTTACTTTGAAAACTAGCGCCTGGCCACGGCCAGTGAGATCATCAACTCTGCGGTCGCGGCACTTCAAACCCAGCACCTGAACGCCTTGATGATGATCTTGGGAGATTTCAACCACGCCCCCCTCTCCTCCACACTGACTAATTTCAGACAGTGTGTGGAAGATATCATGCATCGTCCCCATGCCCAAGAAGGGCAATGCCTTCAGACCAGTGGCACTGACCTCTCATATCATGAATACCTTTGGGAGGTTGGTCCTGCAGCACCTGAAGCCACTAGTGGCAACCTCTCTGGACCCCCTGCAGTTTGCATACCAGGCACACCTAGGAGTTGACGACTTACATGCTGCATAAGGCATACTCTCACCTGGAGAGGCCTGGGAGCACTGTGAGAATCATGATTTTTGACTTCTCCAGTGCATTTAACACCATCCAGCTTCTTGTGCTTGCAGAGAAGGTCGCAGCCATGCAGGTAGACCACGCCATGGCACATTGGATTACGGTCTGTTCGTCTACAGAGAAGCATGTCAGATATGCTGGTGAGCAACACGGGTGTACCCCAGGGAATGGTACTGTCGCCATTCTTGTTCACCCTCTACACCTCAGACTTTAGATTCAACTCTGGGTCTACTCATCTCCCGAAGTTCTCAGATGGTTCATCCATCATGGATTGCATCAACGAGGACAACAAGGATGAGTACAGGGGTCTGGAGAGGTTCGTCGGATGGTGCGATGACAACCACCTACAGCTCAATGTCAGCAAGACAAAGAGGTGGAGGTGGTGGAATCTTACAAGTTCCTGGGGGTGCACCTCAACAATAAACTGGACTGGTCAGACAACACTGATGCCCTCTACAGGAAAGGTCAGAGCAGACTGTACTTCTTGAGGAGGCTCAGGTCATTCAACAGGCTGCTCCGCATGTTCTACCAGACTGTGGTGGCCAGTGCACTCTTTTTTGCTGTGGAATGTTGGGGAGTTGACATCAAGGCAAAGGCCAACAGGATTAATAAACTGGTCAAGAAAGCTCAGTTGTGGGAGAGAGGAAGGAAACAGGTTCATGCATGAACTTTAATTGTCACATACACATACATGCAGTGAAATTCTTTTTCTGCACACCCCTGACTAGATATACACACAACATATCACACATGCATTTTCAGGTCAGGGGGCAGAGTGCAGCCATTAAACGGCATGCCTGGAGCAGGTTAAAAGCACTTTGGCAGTGTTGGTGGGCACCATAACTGTGACACCAGTCATTTTTTCAATCACCAGCTCACAGCTGGAATACACCCTCCTGGTGGTGCCTGGGATCGAACCAACGACCCTCCGGTGATGGGTCGGTCAAATGGATTGGTAATTATACTAATTTGATGATGTACAGTATAACCCTGCTAACGAGAACAGACATTAGGAATTTTTTCACATCTAAAACAGGCCAACATGTGCATAACATGTGCAATAGTCTTCTGATATATGCAAATAGTCCGGTTCATAGTCAAGGCTGTGAATATTAGTGAATATTTTTCTCTCAATGGTTACCTCGGTTGTGTTTTATGAATAAATGTGTCGATTGGGAGTAGATTACTTTGGCAAGTTAGCCATGGTATAAGTTGGATAATGCACTGTGATTATCCTTTAAAAATGTCCACTTCCTTATCGGAAGGGAAGTGAAGTTGCAAATCACGATTGTATTAATTCACAACCAAACAAAACCTTCAGACATGGCACTATTTGTTCATTTTGAGGTAACGTCCACTTTTAAAGGCCAAAAGAAGTGCAGTTCTGCTGTCAATGAAAGCATCAATGATTATTTTTGACATCTCTATTGTCAAAACCATAAATGATCTCTCCTAGTATTGTGTTACGACCTCAAGAATCAAAAAAGCTCACATAATGAGGCAGCAACATATAAAGGACACCAAACCGAGTTTAAACAAGAAAAGTAATTTATTTAACAACAACAAAAAAAAACCCACAGGAAATACTCACAAAGTCTAAGCGGTTCTGGTCGCTGCTCCTCCCCCTCTGCCGGCCTAGGGAGGGTGTAGATTACCACATGCCTCCTCCGATGCATGTGGAGTCGCCAGCCGCTTCTTTTTACCCGACAGTGAGGAGTTTCACCGGGAGGGCGTATCGTGTGCAGCGGAACACTTTATCCCCCCCAGTTCCCCTCCCCGCTGAACAGGCGCCCCGACTGACCAGAGGAGGCGCTAGTGCAGCGACCAGGACACATACCCTTCTGGTTTCCCACCCGCAGACACGGCCAATTGTGTCTGTAGGCCGGAGGTAACGCTGAGGCTCAAACCGGCAACCTTAGCATTGGTAGGCAGTACCCGGGTGCCCAGATAAGATAAGATTTAAACGATAAGAGCAGGGAGGTCTGGCCGAAAGGACACAAACAAACAAAACACCTACAAGCACAACAATGTGTCCGCCAGGACATTATCCCTGCCACGGATATGACTGACGTCCACATTGAAGGCCTGTAGAAACAAACCCCAGTGCATTAATCTCTGGTTTGTGTTACGCATCGGCTGTATGAACTGTAAGACGGTTGTGATCAGTGTAGACAACTACAGGGGCACTAGAGGAACCGACATGGACCTTGAAGTAGTTCAAGGTGAGGACTAAGGTCAGAGCCTCTTTATTGTAGAATGCACACACTGGTGACGGTTAAACTTCTTTGAGAAATAGGACACAGGATGTGGTACGCCATCAGCACCATCCTGAAGAAGGACAGCGCCCGCCCCAATGTCACTAGCATCAGTAGCTAACATAAACGGCTGATCAAAATTTTGCGCGGCAAGCACGGGAGCATTGGTCATCAGGGCTTTAACCTGCTGAAACCATACTGACAACTGTCAGACCACAAGAAACTGTTATTTGGACTTAACAAATCAGTCAGAGGCGAGGCAACAGCAGAAAAATTCTTGCAGAACCCTCTGTATTAGCCAACCATTCCTAGAAAACGGCGCAGTTCCCGCCTCGAGCTAGCAACAGGAAAAGCCATGAGAGTCAGTCAAGCGAGCCAAGTGAGAGTCGAGAGTCGACATAAGACTTTATCACCTGGCGTGAACACTCTGCTTTCAACTTTCTGGTCATACCAGGACTTCATTCTCTTTTGGGTGACACTCAGATTTTCCAACAGTCCAACAGATTTTGAAGTTTGCTATCATCCAGCCATTTTTCCCTCAACAATTTTAGAGGGCCATGCACAGAGTGCGCAAAGACTAACTCAGCGGGACAGAATCCTAGAGATTCCTGTACCACTTCACACACGGCAAACATAATCAAATGAACCCCATCATCCCAATCCTTGTCATATTCCAAGCAGTATGCACGCAACATAGACTTCAAAGTCTGATGTAACCTCTCCAATGTGCCCTGAGACTGAGACATGGTAGACACTAGAGTGACAGTGGGATATTGCAAGCTGCTTGAGAACCTGAGCAAAAATTCCGAGACATGAAGTTTGAGCCTTGGTCAGTTTGAATTACTTTGGGAAAGCCGAACAACGAGAAAAATTTAATCAAGGCTTCACAACTACCGGAGCAGTTATCTTAAGCAACGGAATAGCCTCAGGAAACCGTGTTGATGTGCACATGACAGTTAACAGGAACTTCTTACCGGCTTTGGTGCGTGGAAGTGGACCCACACAATCAATGATAACACGCTCAAATGGCTCACCAACAGCTGGAATGGGATACAACGGCACCAGGGAGATAGTTTGATTAGCTTTACCTGCAACTTGACATATGTGACACGACGACCAGGCCAGGAGAAGTGGCGCAAAATACAGTCATACGTTTTATTTACACCTAAATGACCTGCGAGTTGGCTATCATGAGCAAGACTCAGAATTTCATTTTGGTACTTTGACGGCAATGCAATTTGTGTTACCATAGTTCAATCGTCCTGAGCTGACTCGTAAAGTGGTGTCCATTTGCGCATAAGCACACCACCTTTCAGGAAATACCCACGGGCACAGACTTCTTCAGAAACAGCACACTCAGAGAGAAGAGAGGCCAGAGTCTCCTTTCTGCTCAACCACTAGCCATAGACATTTTACCAAGCCCCATGGCACCATCCTCTCTTGGCCCCATGACAGCAGGCAAAGGAGGTGGAACAGCACACTGATCAGGATTAGCAATGAAGCAATCAGACAGATTGACCTCATCACAATCAATTGTGCATGACCTGACTCTGACACTTTGACATAGCACAAAAGACCTCAGGATATTCCTGCGCTAGAGCATCTGGACACTTTGAAACGAGAGGGACAGCCGTCACCTCAGACTTCACCAAAACCTTACCCCCAGCCAAATCATTTCCCAAAATAACGGACACCACCTGACCTGTAACTAGGTCTGATTCAAGGGTAACTGTATGCAAAGGCACACCCACATACTCCATCCCAAACCCCTGCACTAACACACTAGACGCTGCAGTTGATTTGTCAGAAAAAGGCAACACATCCTTCAGAATAAATGACTGGGAAGCTGCTGTATCTCCCAGAATTGTCACTGGCACCTTACTACTCTCATCACCTAATGACACAAAACCCTGCATCAGAAACGGGGCATAAACTTCAAGTTCTGACTTTTTCTCAATCACAGAGGGAACCTCTGACACTCGATGAGGCGTTTTGACTAAACCAACAGCTTTTGAAGACTTATTTTTCATCTTAAAAGGTAACACAGTTAGCAACAATGTGTCCACGTTTCTTACAATAGAAACATACTGAGCTTTCCTTGGTACCTGACTCCTTGTCACACCTATTCTCACAGCATTAGGAGTACTGGCTGTTGGCTGCCCTGCTGGCGCACAATGAAACTCCTAGAACTAGGGCGATCAGAGTATGAGGCTGTCTCAAAAATACAGGTCGATGTGTGAGAACATATTCATCAGCAAGACTAGCGGCCTGAGAGACTTGAGACACTTTTTGTTCATTTAAATAAGTGGCTACTTTTTCTGTAAGGCAGTTTTTAAATTCCTCCATAACCATCAAATCTCTGAGTTGCTCCACACTTTTCACACCGTGTGCCGTACACCATCGATCAAACAGTACCTCTTTCTCACAAGCAAAGTCAACAAACGTCTGGTTTCCTGCTTTTTTAAATGCCGGAATTTCTGGCGATAAGCCTCAGGGACAAGTTCATACGCTCGTAGAATAGCAGCTTTGATGTGATCATAACTTAGGCTATGCTCAGAAGACAAAGACTCATACTCGCCTTGCACTTTGTCAGTAAGGACACACTGTAACAACAACGTCCAAACATCTTTAGGCCAGTTAAGTGTAACATGTAATATGTATCAATACCTTTATCACGAAAAGGTGGAGCCAGACGAATGTTCTTGCTCACATCAAACCCAGAGGACTGGCAAGACGCAGACACAGAGAGAGAAGTTAACTCTAATTCCTTCAGGTGCAATGCCATATTGGTCTCTTCCTGAAGTTTTCTCAGCTCAAGCTCACTAGTAAGTTCTTCTAGGGCTAAATGCCATAATGCAATCTCAAGCTCTTTTAGACACACCACTTCAGTAAACTGCTCTCTACCAGACACGGGAGGAGTTTCCTCACAAACTTCAAGAAACACCTTTCGCTCCATTAAAGCAGACAGGAACTTGGTAAATGGACTGCATTTATATAGCGCTTTTTTCCAAAGCGCTTTACAATATCTGCCTCTCATTCACCCATTCACACACCGATGGCAGTGAGCTACCATGCAAGGTGCTCGCCTGACCATCGGGAGCAATTTGGGGTTCAGTGTCTTGCCCAAGGACACTTCGACATGCGGGCAGGAGGAGCCAGGGATTGAACCGCCAACCTTGTGATCAGAGGACAACCCGCTCTACCTCCTGAGCCACAGCCGCCCAAGACAACTTCTCTTTAATAACTCGCTTAGATTGCTTGGAAATGGGAACGGAATGGGAACATCAAAATGTTGCGCAATGAGCTTCAACTGTTCTACAGTGCACTGATAAAACTGTTCTAAGGTTGGATTGCTAACTAAATCTTCGAGCTTAAACTCCATTTTACGCACAGCATGTCAGGTAATAGGTCACTCACCAGTAGCAGATTGAACCAGTTTTAAGATTACGCAGTTATCAAAAAATTATTTAGCTATGTCTAGCTGGTCCAATAACCAACATCTCCATTTTGTTGGCATTGAGAAATGGGAAGTTTAGCAACATCCCAAGACGGAGCATTGTGGCACACCAAAGTCCACATTGCAACAATTGAGTTCATATTGTTGTGGACCGTGTCAAATAAAATCTTTGGGATATTTTTATTTGCATGACGGCTGCTGTATCATTGCACTTTTGACGAGGGCAGGTCAATTCAATCTAGAATTGAATAAAATAGCAGTCAGACAAGGCAATTTCCCAAGAACCCAATATCAATAATTTCAATATCAATGATTGCCAACAAACAATCTGAATTGACTTAACTCATTCGTAAGTCTTAAACGTATGAACTTCAGGTTCTCAAAATTAAGAATTTGTCAAAAGCCTCAGGAGGGCAAGCAGATCGGCTAACCTAACAATACCTGCTGCAACATCCACAGATTTGTCAAGCTTCGAGAAATACAGGATTTTTCCTGCCACTTCTTGCCAGAACAGAGAGGAGTAACTTATTTGTTATTAACATTAGAAACATTACATTAGAAAGGCTGGCCTTTTGAATCCTGTTCTGTGGCTGAGCAACATTTTAGAGGCTTCGGCCCTAACCCACATTTCAGTATTGATGTCTGCATCTACTGCAGTCTTATAAAATAAATGTTTAAAAACCACATATCAAATCAACCCCAAAAGAGGGGGTAGTGTTTGCAAGGTAGGGTTTCCTAGCAAACATTTAAATATTGAATAGATCTAAACCAACACTGAAAACCTGCACCAAAAGTCTTGCATAGGTGCTGCCTGAATCTTTCTGATAACAGTTATCAAAGCAGTTTCCAAAGCTATTCCTTGTACATCTGCCTGACATCGTGGCTTCTTTCCTGGAGTGATTTCTTAGTGATATGTGTCACAAAACACCAAATTATGGAGGACCAGAACTGACTTAATCAAAAATAAATAAATAAATAAATAGATTAAATCTGGTATAAATGTATATTTTCAAATTATTTTTTGTCCTATTTATTTATTTTCTCATTAATTTATTTCTGTTTATATTTATTTCCCTATTTATTTATTTTTGTAGCATTTTTGTGTGGTTCTGGAGCATTTCTATTCTAAGACTCTAAGCATATTTGGTTGTTTGTTGGCTTTTATTTTGAAGTATTCCCAGAAAATGGTTTTGCTCCTTAATTCTTAATTTAACTGGTGTAAAACTTTGTCTCTTGTTCGAGATTAAACCCCGTGTTTTACTACACTTATTTGTATACTGCACTTGGATCCAAGCTAACAGAAGAATAATATAAACTACACAATAAACAAGGGTTACACTTGATGAGAGATCAATGTTCAATTTAATGTTTAAACCATGTATCGACAGCACCAAACACTGAATTGGTACACAATTTAGCCAGAAATAATCTATAACAACTTCAATTTGGCACCCAGCACACATGTAATAACAATACAGATTAAATAAAGTGGTTTATGAATTGTTGAAAGTGTACATTTCATGCATGTGACCCTGTGTATTTCCACAGAGCGCTATGAATGTGATGCTGTATGATCGATTTTAAGAATTATCTTCACAAAACATGATAGCGTCTAGTGACCGCTGGCTTGTAGTTAAACCAAGGTTCCGCGGTGTGCATGTAGAAGACGGGATGACAAAGCTCCAGCCCCGACTGGACAGCTCTTCCAGTTCTGCTCCTCCAGGGACAGGCTGATCGCCACTGCAGGTCTCGCTTGCTCTCCGCTATGTTTTGCCTGAGCGAACCACGGTGCTAGGCTAGCTAGCAACCCATGCTGGCTAGAGCATGGGTCATTATCATAGGGACAGGGAAATACAGAAATAAATAAACAGGGAAAAGAAGAAATACGGAAATGCATTTATACAGAAAGAAATAAAAAGAGAAATGTATAAATACAGAAATAAATATAAACAGAAATAAATAGGGAAATAAATATAAACAAATAAATTAATGAGAAAATAAATAAATAGGACAAAAAATAATATGAAAATATACATTTATACCAGATTTAATCTATTTATTTATTTATTTATTTATTTTTGATTAAGTCAGTTCTGGTCCTCCATACCAAATGGCCTCAAGATGTCACTGCAATTCATTTGTACTTAACTTGCATCTTGAGTCTGGACGTAGCCAATGCAAAACCTTGGAGGAAATATGGATAATAGGAAGGTAAAAGGAAATACATTTTGTCTTCAATCATATTTGGGCTAAGACCGATGTAAACAAATGTGTCCTATTCCAACTTTGAGCAGTAGATTAAACATCTGAAATATAAAATCATGGGATACGAGCCTCAATACAAATATTTCCTAAGGTATACTGTATACTCACTTACCATTAATGCTTACTTATTCAATGTCTTCTGCAAGCCAAAACTGGTGTTCTTGTAAACTTTCCTCTGCCTCACAATTTTTCTAAAACTGCTGGCATGCCCTAATCAATACACACTTCCTTGTCCTCCGGGCCATTTTGGCATCTGAAGTGATGTGTTGCTTTCTCTCTGCATGTATGATTGTAAGGGCGTACAATCCCGCTCCTTTTCAGACACGTTGAAGAAGCAAATACAGCTGTGATATAGAGATCTTTAGAGGTTGTTTTTTAAAAAATAAATATTCCCACCTTCCCTTCCCTCATACCTCATCTACTCGGATATTGTTCAGCTCGGTTGGAGCAAGCCAGAGTAAATGATTCACTTTCATGCTGAGGCAGTAAATCATTCAGCAACCTGATCTACCTGCCAACACAAGATAATGGGATAAATACATCTTGTACTTTTTGCTGTGCCATAAGAAGAAATCAGCACTTTATTGGGAACAATTCTTCAATAGCAACTAATTGACCCAGGGGAACAGTATGTCAGTATGTGTGTGTGTGTGTGTGTGTGTGTATGTGTGTATATATGTGTATGTATGTGTGTGGGCTTGCGTGTGTGTACGTATGTGCTAGTTTAAGTAGTCTTGTCTTGGCCGATAAAGCACGCGGAGCGATTCCTTCTCCCATTTATCCATGACGACAAGGTTGTGGGTAGCAAGCCAGGCGGACACTATCAATTAATGAGATGTCAACTCGACCCAATGTCTGCATTATTCATGCGTGAACACACACACACACACGTGGCAATGCATGTAAAACAACGCATGCACATATAGAAGCAGACACGCTGACAAGCACACACACCTTGCATTTACATTATTAATTGTGAGAGGTGTATGCATTTGTAGTTCTTAAAATGAACAGGGCTTTCAGGCTCTATTTGAATTCTTCATTCTTCTTTTGGCAACTAGTTGCATTTCTAAACATACAACTTGGTCTCAAAATATTTGAATAGATGTGGTTAATCTCTGTGCTGTTTTTCACTAGGAGCTGATCATTTCATCACTGATACATCTGCATCAGCCTGTTAGCTAGCTAACCATAACTGCCGTGTTCTACCACATCTGATTTGTGCCCTAGCTAACGTATCTAGTAGAAGCTAGCGTTAGCAGTGGCTAGTAGTCACACGTTAGCATGAATTAAATTAGCCTGCTGGCTAGTTAGCTAGCTAACAGTTTGTTCAGGTTAACTGAGTTTACTCTCAAGCTACGACTGTTTTGGAGTAGAGACTAGGGCCGAAGACAAGACAGTTTACTGTGTCACAGTAACCTACATTTGGAAATAAATCTACCATATCACACTATTTACTTTTACTTGTAACATTACGGAATGGATCTATACCCACACGACAACAATTTTTTTTTAGGGATCTCTCTTTTTCTAGCCTGTTATACTGTATATTTAGCCATTATTTTACAACCAATTCTCCATTGGACCTCCATGATGGAGCCAGACATGGTTGCTTTGAGAGTTGTAACCCAACTACAAAGCCTCTATTCTACCATTTGACCATATACCACCAATACAAATCAAGGCAGTATATCCCTCTATGGCATGGTGTTGCCCTCAGGCAACAAAGTACCTCACACCACCCCTTTAATTTGAGGGGTTGAAGTGGGTGTGGCCTTTTGTCTGAGGGTGTTCAAGTCATTTATTGTCAAATGTGCAGCATCACTTACAGCATCACTTACATCACTTACATTGTACAGTCATACTGTACAATGAAATGTTTTGGACGAGGCACGTTCCAACATGGTAGGTACACATAAATCACACATCTAGTATATAAAAAAGATTAAATAGAATAAAATAAAAGGAGCAATAAAACAGATTAAGGGCTAAACTAGAATAGAAAGAGAATCTATGGATATGAAAAGCAGCAGGTTTGGCAAACATGAATGATCTAGGGATACAGATACAGATGTGCAGGTATAAAGTGCATGTGCATTGCATATAAGTATTGTTCATAAAGTGGCAAGGGTATGAGGTATAGTTCAGCGGTTCAGTAGCCTGATGGCTTGTAAGTAGAAACTGTCCTTCAGTCGTGAAATGCATGACTGACCGCTCCTGTACCATCTGCCAGACGGTAGCAGGGTGAACAGTGAGTGTGCTGGGTGGCTGGGGTCCTTAATGATTTTATTGGCCGTTCTCAGGCATCAGGTGAGGTAGATGTTGTCCAGGGTGGGTAGCACCCTGCCCGTGATGGTCTGGGCAGTTTTCACCACCCTTTGTACAGCCTTGCGGTCCTGGGCGGAGCAGCTGCCATACCAAGAAGTGAT
>CABFOQ010053621.1:0-14592 GCA_900660455.1 Gephyroberyx darwinii
CGTTATAGCATTTAACAAGCATTGTGTGGGCCGTATGTGACTTACCTTCAACCGACTGGTCATCCATTTCCGTGTCTTCCACCATAGCTTCCAACAACGCAGTAGCCCAGTCTTTAGTGGCCGCTGCGCCAGAGAATGCCGACCTGTGATGCCCACCCCAAAGTACCGGTACTTTGATGTACTACCCCCCAAGCAGGGACGTTTTGGGGGTACTTTATTTAGACCCTGGTCCCGGCGTTCGAAACGCGCTGAGTACCGCGAAAAGTCCCTAGTACCTGGGGAAAGTTCTCGTCATCGAAAAGGGCCTTATGACTGCAACCATAAAATGAGCTTTGTTTCCTATCACCAGCATTACAAGCAACCAAATTTAAGTAGTGCAACGTTCAGGTGCCTTTACAGCATTCCTGTTACCGTAAAACTGTCATGTAGGAGCTACTGCACCTTTGCTGCCAGTTCATTCACAATCATTACACACAATCATGGCCTACCTACCATAAGCACTGCGACAGTACATTAAAATGGAGGGCAATAAGTAGACAGTATTAGTAGGTTATCACACAGAGAGGAAGACACTTAATGTTACTCCAATCAGTGGAGCTGTGGAAGCCAAGCTCTTTGAATTTGGGAGATAGTTAGCAACATATCAAGTTCAAGTCTTTTATTGTCAAATGTACAGCATCACTTGGACGAGGCACGTTCCAACAGGGTAGGTAAACATAAAATCACACATCTATATATAAAAAAACACAAACAAAATAACAAGACAAATAAGGGCGTATAAACTAAAATAGAAATAAGAAACATATGAATATGAAAAAGCAGCAGGGTTGACAACAGTCATGAATGATCTTAGAGATATATATAAATATATAAATGATGTGCAGGCATAAAGTGCATGTACATTGTACATAAAGTGATGTGGGTATGAGTTAGTGGGTCAACAGTTCAGTAGACTGTCAGTCTAGAAGTGCGTGACTGTCCTGTACCGTCTACCAGACGGTAGCAGGGTGAAAAGTGTGTTAGCAGGGTGGCTGGGGTCCTTAGTGATTTTATTGGCCTTTCTCAGGCATCGGGTGAGGTAAATGGTATGGTAAATGTCCAGGGTGGGCAGCACACAGCCAGTGATGGTCTGGGCAGTTTTCACTACCCTTTGTAGGCCCTGGGTGGAGCAGCTGCCGTACCAAGAAGTGATGCAGCCAGACAGAATGCTCTCAATGGTGCATCTGTAGAAGTTTGTGAGGATGTTGGGGGACACGCCAACCTTTTTAAGGAAGGAAGAAGAGGAAGGAAGAAGAGGCATTGGCGGACCGTCCTAGCTGTTGTGTCCGTGTGGTGACTGTGTAGACTCTCCACTTCAGCTCCATTGATGTCTATGGGGGAGTGTCTGTGTGGCCCCCCCTGCAGTTTCCTGTGGTCCACTATCAGCTCCTTAGTCTTGCTGACGTTGAGAGAGAGGTTGTTGTCATGGCACCACACTGCCAGGGCTCTGACCTCTTCTCTGTAGTCTCATCACCGTCTGTGATGAGGCCCAGGATGGTGGTGTTGTCAAAGTGGTATCAAAGAGGAAGAGTGTGTGTGTGTGTGTGTGTGTGTGTGTGTAAGAGAGAGAGAGTGTGTTAGACAATGAAAAATAAATGTGACTGGTGACTTTGAGCCAGGGTTGTCATGGGTGTTGTGGAAGCTCTCTACATCTCTTCAGCACATACACACTTTTATGACTGCACACACACACACACACACACACACACACACACACACACACACACACACCGTGACACACTTACTCACTGTGTAAATATCATTTTAAGTGAAAAGAGACGAATTTCAATTCACCAATAAAACTACAGCAACTTTATATGGTTTTCCCACTGCCCACTGTGTTTAAAACACAGATCGAACATCGATGGGTGGAAGTTTAGCGTTACGAGCAGAAGAAATGAAAACGTGCAATTTTTTCAATGCATATTATTCCAGGAGGCTTAAAAAAAAATCTGAATGGCGTCAGCGTAGCTATCCTGAAATTGGGTTTTGGTGAAGAGTGGGCGTATGAGTTGACCTGTGAAGTGGCATGAGAATTGCTTTTGAGACGGCAGAGATACTGAGATCTGAAATTCACTGTTTGAGTGATGACTGTGGCATGGGAATAACCATTAAACACACAGGTGCATGCACAGACCAGCACAGACTTACACATGCTTACACACACACACACACACACACACACACACACACACACACACACATACACACATACACACACCAAGGGAAATAAGATAAGGTCATCGATCATGATGGCAGTGACAAGTGGCACCATCATCAGCTTTATCTACACAACACACACACACACACACACAAACACACACACACACACACTCATGTGCACACACTGTGTCAATAAGCTAAGCCATGCAGTAGTAGTAATATTTCTGTAAAACTGGAGCTCTCCTAATCCTCTTCATGCCCCTGAAAGCTGAGTTCTGGACAGGAAGAGGTGATTTGTAAAACAATCTGTATTTCGTTCTCATATTTCCAAAATGTCAACTTTTCAGAGACGAGGAAAAACTGCCTTGCTTTTATGACATCCATGCATTTTCTGTTCATCTAATTGGTTTGGAAACGGTTTTATAAACCGAAGGGTTGCAGTATTTCCTCAACCCACAGAGGACCGTGTCATCCTTCAGGTGAAGTTAAAACATCAAAATCCCCAAAATTGGAGTTGCAAGGTTTTCACCTGACAGCGGCGATTTACAACCCAGGTACATGTATTTTGTTCAGTCTGCAGGCCTATCTATCTATTTTGTATTTTATTCTGTCCGTGTGCCTATCAATCTATCACTGAGATACAGCAGTCAGATTGCATCTTTCTACTTTCTCTCTATTTGGTGTCTTTCCATCGTTCCACAACTTGGGTACAGAGGAAGTATTTTTATCTATCTAGTGTCTCTCTAGCCCCTGTCTTCTTAAACTATGATCTGGAGTTGACAATAGCTCCTGGGCTTCAGGTTACGGTGTGCTTCAGCGCCAAGCCAATTATTTTGCTGAAAGCAGCGGGTTCTGCCAAAACTGTGTACAGCAAGTAAATCATGTTGGAGACAAAGTCAGGGGGAGCACACCGACTAAATAAAATGATATAATGTACTCAAACAGGACTGATTTCTGCCGCTTCCAGAGTAGCTGGGGCTGTTGTTGGCGATAAGAGTGATAATGAACCTAGCTGTGTGTTTCGGAAAGCCCACTGCCTCCGCGGCGTCTCTGTGTCGAGTGAGAGAATGTGGTAAATGTTTTTCATCAATAAACAGTGGGGTGTTTTGGTGGCGGATACCATATTTTAGAAACACGGCGGTGGGAAAACCGGCTCATTAGCGCTGCTCAAGTCATCCCCTCCGTCTCTCTCGTTCCCGTCTTTCCTGTCACTCTCCACCGTGCGCTCTCTAATATAGTGGAAATATCCTTAAATGACTTCCTAAAAAGTCACACAACAGCCAAGCAGTTGCAGATCTAACTACCGCTGAAACCAAGCTGTGTCTATCTGTAAGCCAGTTGTCTTTAATCCGTAGCTATATAAACCTATGTACCGATCCCAGTGTGTGTGTCCGTCTGTCCATGTGTCTATCTATCTACAACCCCCCGGTAGTGAGCTGGGCTCTCCTGGTCCCCGGAGCTGTGCGGTTCACATCAACTCATCATCTGACCAGTGAACTGCAACATCAGCCTCAATCTGCTCTGGGAGAGAGGCAGAGAGAGGGAGGGAGAGACAGAGAGAGGGAGAGGAGGGAGAACGGGTGAGGCTGCTGTAGCGAGACAGCCACTCGGAGAGGGACAGCAGGAGGACATGTACGGGGGGCAGAAGAGGGCTAAGACAGATGAGGGAGAAAAAAAAGAGGGCGGGAGAAAGACAGAGACTTGGAAGAGAAATAGGAGGAGAGTGAGTGACAGGAGAGAGAGGGATGGGTTGAGAGAACGAGACTTGGAGAAAGACTGGAGGGTGAGTGAGGGGTGGAGGAGAGGAGCTGGGAGAGAAGTAATGAAAGATAGAAGAGAGGGAATGGGACAGAGGAGGAGGTGAATCAGAGACAGAGACGGGGCCTGATTCATCATATTTGCTACATACGTGTCATGTCAGTGATGGAGACGGCGGGTCCCTCCATTTCCTGGATCTGGGTGTGAATGCTGATCTGGTATTGGCTACTGGGTGTGAGGTCATAGAAGCACTGCCGGGAAGCACTGCCCCCGAGGCTCACTTCCTGCCTCTGACCGTCTGCAAGTAAACAACAACAACAAAACAGGAACGACTTATCAGATGTCAGGTGTGACACATTAATGTTTCATGCTAACTTTTATTTACTTCCTCTATTTCAGCAACGTCCTGAGTTACACACATTCCAGTACCACTGCAACCAGTCTTCTTCTGTTGGTTACTGAGCAGCTCCACCACAGCAGTTGGGGGGTAAAGTGCCTTGCTCAAGGGCACATTGAACCAAATCGTTGAGCAATAGTCATTCACTATTTTGCACTATTTCACTACTTAGCTTGTTTTGGGATTCAAAGTAACAAACGTATGGTGACAAGACATTTATCATCACATGAGAGTGTCTAGTTTGGGACACATAATCTTGCATTAGATTTAATGCAACCTGTTGAAAAATGTTCACAGTGGTCCATGTTACACCTTGCTCTTAACACATGTTGAAAAATAACATGAATCATTGTCAAGTTGAAACATGCCCCTCGAAGGTCGTGTTGAGAGTGAAAACTTTCATTCAGTGCATGATTCAAGCACCTTGGTGGAACTGCAAGGTTGAGAAAGGTTGTCTTTGATTGTATTTATCCCCACAGCACCACAGCAAACCAGGTTAGAATTGATTGCACTGAATCAAACTCCAATCCAATCCTTTGCGGGTGAGTGTGATATGTAAACAAAAACTTCTCAAACAAATTGCATAGAAAAAAACAATCGACAAACTGCAACGCATGTAGGGTTCTTCATAAAACTGACCAACATGTACGGCAACTTAATGCTGTTCTCAATGAAACATTTACCTGAATAGGACAATTTTTTTCTAATGTTCAGTGAAAAATGCAATGAAATGAGGCTAGATGTGTTTGTCTCCCTTCATAAAAATGCTAACATTTTTTATTTTTAGCATGTTTATTTTAAAACGCTGTATCGGGAAAGCCTCACACTCATAACACTGAGAGAGGAAGAGTGAGAGCGAGACTCATTTATATTGGCAGCCAAAGACAAGGACAAACAGACAAATTGGAAACACACGTACACATGCGCTAATGTCTGCCATTCGTCAGTTTCATTAGCCTAATTCTATTTCCCAAAGTGTCTCTCATCCAGGAGAATGACAAATTAGCTCCTCTTCCACACAGAAAGCGACCATAGATAAAGTTGAGGGAAACAGCCTCGTGGACAAGCTGCACTTTTCCATCTGAGGAGGTGTTTAAGCAGCTGGTTGGCTCTGTCTGGATTAAACCTGATCTCTAAACTCCAGTTAGAATATCCTGCTACTACTCAGACAGAGACAGAAGTAAATACAGAGAACATGAGGAAAGGAGGGAGGGGAGGAGTGGGAGAGAGGAATGAAAGGAGCGGCAGCAAGGAGACCGGGAAATCTACCTCCTCTACTTTATGCTGCCTGTTTTCTGACAGTAATTGGCAGCAGGTGTGTGTGTTTGTGTGTGTGTACATGTTAACTGTATGTGTTCCCTTGATGTGTCGGCATTTTTATTTATCTCTCCAGGCTCAGTATTTACCAGCCGACTAATGCTTGCCATATATCTTAATCCAGCACTAATCTCCACCTATCTATCTATTGGGACGTTAAAGGGACAATCCACTAAAACAATTCACATGTGGTATTGCTATGATAGAAGAATCAATACAGGTGGACACGAACAACTCTGTCCAAGACCTAGAAACCAGAAAACCAAGGCTGTAATCTGTGACTTGACACAAAACCTTGAGCTGCTCTATGGAAAATGAATTGGAGGCTGATTGTTTGACCTTCATTTCATTGGGTATATTTACATGCACACTATACTCACAATGCACAAGCTCAATTAAAGTGTTTACATGTTCTAAGTAATAACTGAGTCGCTTTTTGCATGCTTTTTCAAAGCCAGTAACTTTACTTTTACTTATGTCTTGTAATAATCACTTGAATTTCAGAATCTACAAAAATGTGCGATATCACATCGTGAACTCTCATTCCTTTTGAACTGTTTTGGAGAGAGAAGTAACAATGCCTGTTCATTTGAAAGTAAACTCAGCAACTTTTACTCTGAGAACGCTTGTTACCGATAACAGCTTCCATACCAGAACTCAATATCAGATGAAAAATTGTTATTAGAATTTGTTGGTATTTTTTGGTTATTTGCATTGGTGCACTTACAGAACACCTTGGGTGCAAGTGATATGATTGGTTAGAGCAGGAAGCAGAAGACATTGTAATGTACTCTTGCAGCACTCATCCTTTCCCGTTATAGTCTGAGAAGAATTTGTGTAAACGAAAACACACACATCAGTCTCCTATGTGACCTTTTGGCACAAGTTGACATTTAAAACATTAAATGAACTCAGACTGAGGTTTTTCCATTTCCACAGATCGAAAAGATTGATCCATGCGCGTTAACCGGGTTATGATTATACCAATTATGGCCATACTCCGAATAAGATACGGTGCCGTCTACATGACATTTGGTATAGTTGGAGGATTGTCTTAATCAGAGTAGGATTGCATTAACAGTGAGCATGTCACATTATCCAGGATGCTGTCACTGTCCAGATCCAGAAACAGACTCTAGATGACGGGGCAGATTATTCCTGGATTGTATTCAGGTTTCTAGTTTTGAGAGACTTGATTCTACAAGTTTCTTTCTTTATTTGTTTCCTTTGTTCTTTGCTTCTTTCTCCCTCCCTCCTTCCTTCCTTTCTGCTCCTCCGCCTCCCCCTTACAATTCTATAATTTAGTGAGCTGTCCAATAAACTGATTCTAAAAGGTCAAACTATGTATTTTGCCTTTTATTTCTCATGTGATGACAAAGAGGAATTCACAAAGCTGTTTTCTCCCATGTATTTTTTATTGGGGACCGATCTAGTGCGTATCACATCTTCCTGCTGCTCTGCTAACAAAGAGATTTATGAGTCTTCTTTACAATCTAAACTCTTGCCGTGTTAGAATGACAGAAATGAGACCCATATCAATATGAATCCAGACTGACGTTACACACACACACACACACACACACATGCATCACACACGCAGGCACGTGCACACGCGCATATACACTCACACAGTTGAGTTGACTTGTCTTTAACATAACAAATGGAGGAGACATTTTCATGAGAACAGATTGTACATCTATAAGAAAACAGATCTTTGGTTTGGCCTCTGAATCCAGCCACCTCACCAATACCGCTCTAGTATGACTGTAAAACATATGATTTAGTGTCTGCATTTTATTCCAGTCACTTATCTGGCAAAAGCCTTTCTCACATGATGGAATGGTGAAACTGGTTGCTACGACTGAAGGGACACGCCGACATTTTGAGGAGAACCGCTCTGCATGACGGCATGAAACCATTGAGGTTTTTGTTCAATTTTTTCGAAACTCCTGTAATTCAGCTCACAAATCAACCGGTTGATGAAATTAGTAATTATTATTATTATTATTATATCAATGAAGAAACGGCAAGCTAGCCGATGTAGCTGACAAAAAATGCAAACCCAATGAAAGCGTTCCATCAAGTTACGCGCTCGCCTTCACCACATGAGAACATAACACTTGGACTTCTACTGACAAACAAACACTCACACACTCTCACGTTTATAGTAAATCTACTTACTGAGCGTAGACTGTATGGCCACCCTGTATAATGTGGCCTGTGGAAGAGGCTGCCATTGGACACACATGCTGTTGGCACGCACCTGGTAGGTAGACGAGCCCAAGACACCAAGGAATACTGGGGGGAGAAAATAAAAGAGGTTAGATTAGTTTAGGTTGTATTTCATTGATCCCTTGGGAAAGAACATCAGTTCAACATGATATTTGATCGATTTTATTACACATTATTGTACAGACAACACATCTCTCAGGAAACTCGGTCCTTAAACCATGTGGGATTACTTCTAAATGCATCATCATCAAATGAGACATGAACATTGTGCAACGATTACTGGCATTGCAATCTACAGGCTTGTGCTTATATTTCATTTCAACATATTTCATTGATCTCCCCACACTGGAGGAATTGAAGCATGAAGCAGAACACTGGCGCTGCTATTTGTAACGGCAGCCGCTTCCTTTATTTCTTCGCTACCTTTCAAATGTGGCAGTGTAATTAATTTTGCAGTGATACTTCATTGATTAAACTCCTCTGACATAAATTCCTCCGTATTGACGGTTGCAGTTAAATTAAGTACAGTCGGGTACAGTAGATTGAGGTACAAATCATAAATTTACGGAGCCGGGCTTCACGTGTAGCCGCCTCTCAGAATAGTGATGAGGCATGACGCAGCGAAATGCAAAACACCTCGAGAGATTTAAACGGTCGCATCTTGTTTTGCATTCAGATTTCAGTGTAGTGGAGATGGCAAGGCAATCTCTGAGGAACCTCTCTCTCTCTCGCCCCACCCTCATTAACAGAACTTGCTGATGGTATACACTAGGCTCTTGTGCCATTAAATGGATATTTTCTGCAGGAACCATATGGCAGGTGCCTTACTTCAAATACTGGTGAATAATGCATATGACATATGATACAACAATGCTTCATTCCCTTCAATATCACACCAACACACACGTGCAACACATGCACACATACATGTGAGCGCACACACACTTTCACACTCACGAACACACACCGTGTTATTGAAGTGAAAATACGCACAGACATCCTCCAACACACAAGAGAGGAAAGAATGAGGTAAGGGAGAGAGGAAAAGGTGAAAAGTTAAAAAGAAAAGACAGAGAAAAAAGAAGGAAAGAGGGAGCGGAGGATAAATGGTGGTCGTTGCCCATTGAATTATGAAAAGGTCAAAGTGAAATGAGTATATTAACTGCTGATATAAACCATGGTGGACAATATGAAGGTATGCAATTACACAGACATGACCTGTGTGTGTGTGTGTGTGTGTGTGTGTGTGTGTGTTGGTGTGTGTGAAAGAGACAAAGACAGGGACAGAGGGAGGTAAAAATAAATAGAAATAAAAAGCGAGAGAGAGAGAGAGAGAGAGAGAGAGAGAGAGAGTCTCAACATCATCATAATGACCAATACAGGCGTCTGTATACTGACACTCACTGACAACACTTTACTTTTTTCAACTCTGAGAAATGTGTACTATTGACAGACATGTGTAACCAACAATGCACATAGCTCTGTAAATAAGTGAATAAATGGACATGGATCTTCCCCACACACATTATGGTTTGTTGTTCATGGGGTTATGTCCCCTTTCGAACGAGAAGCACCCCTTAAAGGAAACACCACACTATTGTTCAGATCGGGCTGAAGTGAGTTCATTTCAGCTTTCAGTTGTCATTACAATTATTCTGTGGCTGTTGAGCTTATTGCTTTTGTTGTTGTGATGATGATGATGATGATGATGATGATGATGATGATGATGATCACTATTGTTACTATTATTATTTCTTAGTTCACTGTTTTGGTTTAGGATGTGTGAATGTGGGTGGAGGGCAGATGTATACATCCATCCACCATACCAACCTTCTCCACATAATCCTTTCCTGGTGAGGAAACATATTTGTCCACTTTTCACATTCAGGTTATTTTCATTTTAAGACCTTATTTCTAAATATTTCATGAGACCAGGTTGACTCAACACCTCTTCAGCAGTCCGTTTGAAAAAAAGCTTTACTGCATGGCTGAAGTGCCAGCATCTCACTACAAACTATAAAACTTTATTCAGGTTGAAACAGTTTTAGTTCATTCATTGGTCCTCATGGTACCAATAACTTTGCAACATTTTATATGACGTACTAGTATTTTATTGTAGAAAAACACGCCAGTTGGCCATGAGGCTGTAATGTGTGTACTGTGTGCTATGTTATATGTTAAGTTGAAAGGCGAAGGTATCGATCTTAGAATGACAAATGACTGAATGCATCCCCTTTGAAAAGAGACAAATATGGGTAATAATTTTAACTATTTCTTTAAAAGGTCTTTAAAAGTATGAGAAAACACACAAACAAATGTGAGGGAAAAACATGTGACCTATCCACTATCCTTCTTGCAGACTTTAAAGTGCAAGGATAAAAGCGTATTAATGGCAAATTAAATGCAATCCCCTTTTTAACTGTAGATTATGTGTAAATCTATTGATCACATTTTTATCCTTCAATGTTTAAGGAAAGGGAAATGAGTAGCTTCTCACATATAAATCAAAATCTTGTTGTTGTTTGTCGTGAGCAGGCAGAATCAAGCAGCAAGCCTAAAACACAACAATGAGTTTTAAAGCAACTGATGATACAGCAGTTCTCTAATAATCACTCACACACACACACAGAAAGACGTAAGCTTAAAAGACAACGTTAATGTTTAGTGATGGATAGTGATACAGCACACACACTCTCTCTGTCTCTCTCTCTCTCTCACACACACACACACACCCTCCACCTGACAGATGATTTGTTTAAAATGAGAGTGGCGCTGAAGCCTGCTGCACCGATACCAAATCTATATGCAAAAGGATTGTTTTTACTGACTGGGGAATATTAATGTCTGTCTGTCTGCCTGTCTGTCTGCCTGCCTGTCTGTCTGTCTGCCTGTCTGTCTGTCTGTCTCAATGGAAATTAGACCGTATTGTATCAGAAGGCTGTCAATATGCACGTTGTACCTTTCTCACTTTCCTCAACCCATTTCCTTCTCTGCTGCTGCCTCAGCCACATTCCTCTAATAGTGATACTCTTCCCCGACCTCCCGGGTCAAGACTGAAAACCTGTAGTGATCGTGAGTTCATCATCAGGGCCCGTACACTTTGGAATGGACTTTTCCAGTAAACCAGATTATCTTCTGCTTCATTTCAAACGACTTTTAAAACCTCACTTGAATAAAACTCATCTTTCTCATTAGCCATTGGTTTTAACAAGGCATGCTAACTTTGTGTTGTTTATTCTGTTTACTGCCATGCCAATAGCCAAAACATTTTCCCCACAATGTGTCGAGTGTAAAGTGATGAACAGCCTTGTCCGTTTTATTCCGCAATCAGATCATAGCCACCATTTGGTAGCTACTGTAATATTGATCGCACAAAAGGAGTCTAAAATGATAAAATACTTTTGAAAGGGTAGCATGTGACTTGGGGGATAAAAAATAAAAATCTGTGTTTCCTCTATATTTTAGAGATATTGAATTGAATTTCCAAAATGGGTATGCAGTGTTTTAGAGAGAAACTTTTCTTATGTAGTGTGCAGGGGTCAGGTAGGGTTGCTCACATGTCTTAGCAGTCCCCAGCAGTGGTTCACTTTGTCCTGAAGGGTAGGAAGCCGTCACCTGAACACTGTACTCTGTCCCACTCAGCAGATTCAGGAGGAGCATGGAGTTGACATCCTCCCCCACCGCTGTCTCCAGAACCCGTCCTGGAACTGAGGAAGACAGTCACACACACACACACACACACACACACACAACCTTATTGAACTTGTTCAACCTATTTTTAGCTACTGTAAACAGAAGCTCCCTGAGCGAAACACAGATACACACATACACACACACACCACATACAATACACCACACACCCACTAGAACATCCTCTGATAGAAAACAGACTGTGTGTGTGTGTGTTTGTGCAGGTATGTGTGTGTATGTGTGTGTGTGTGTACACATGTATTTGCATCACTAAGTGTGCATATAACTGCATCTGTGCCTGTTTCTCTGTATTCGTACACACAGTACATACGCAGAGGCCCTTTTCCTCCATCTACGTACCAAGACTCTGCCACTGAAAACAGAAGCCTGGTGAAATCTATTTCCTTTCAGCTTAATTCCTCTAATCAGTTAATTAATCCAGTCTGTCTGTTTGCAGCTGGGACGTCAGAGACACAGTAGTTGTGTTTAGATGACAGAAACCAGTCATGGAAACTAGAAGGACTGGAACCATGTCTTAGAAGGATGAAACAATTAGCACTAGAGAAGGGCCAAAAAGGGGGAGTTTTATTCCAATTCTACATAATACAGCAACGTTTCCCTTTAAGTCTCCTGTTATGAAGAAAATAAAACCTAATAAGTCACTATCAGGAAAGCCACTCCACAAGCCCTGAGAGCATTGTGTTTCTTAAGCTATTTGGCCCCAGGCTTGTTGCTGGTGGGTTCCTCCCATAACAAGAGGATTAGTGCGTTATGATGAGCCAGCCGCCCAGGGCAAAACACTACAGAAGAAAATGTCTGGTCTAGAAAATTCTCCTGATACTTGACATCTAACCTTTTTGTTTTCTGTTTGATCGTGTTTAATACTTTAATACTGTTTGATATATCAGCACAGGTGTGTGTGTGTGTGTGTGTGTGTGTGTGTGTGTGTGTGTGTGTGTGCATGTATTTGTACCAGAGATAGGCTGGTAGACTATCCTATACCCCATGGTGGGAGACTCGGGCGGATCCCAGGTGATCCTGAAACGGTTGTACCACTCATCTGACACACGCAGGTTGCTAGGAGACGAGAGGGGCACTGCCAGAAGACAAGACAACATCAGAAACAATTAAAAGTGATTCACTGGCATGAACGCTGGAAGAAAGAAAATAATATTGGAAAGACAATTAATTGAGACTTTTAAAGAAAATGTAATCTCAAGGTGTTACAAACTGTGGGCCTATCTACTTTGCCTCTGTGTGGCGTCATGTTCAATCAGCAGCCGACTCACAACGCTTTACCCCCCCCCTGCCTCTTTGTTATCACTCTCTACTGTCTAATAAAGCAGAAATCCTTTTACAATATTTTTTAGTAAGTAAGAATAAATCCCCGTTGTAGAGGAAACATAAATATACTGTAAATAGAATGATTTAGATAGAAAAAAAATACTCCAATGGGTTGTTGATTTACTTAGCTTATACAAATTCATTTTTAGAGGAATACTTATATATTTAGCTTTTAAACTTCCTTAAAAATAGTTGTTATCATAGTTAGCAAAGCATCAAATTGCCAATTTGGTGGCAGCTTGTAGCAGCACCATGCCTATTATATTTATTCTAGCCTATTCAAACGTTTTACACTTCATTTTTAAAGTTGGACCTGCAGCAGGCTCTTTCTGTTTGCAATCAATAATGCAACAAGTCTTTTGGGAAATGTAGGAAATCACTAACTGTAGTAGAAGTGGACAGGTGGGTAAATCACAATAACTAAAATAGCTGGATTGCCTTGTTGCCTTGCTCGTTTAGGTCTTATGTTGAGTGTGTCTCTGATTTATCAGCTATATTATTGTACAAGCTGAGAGGAGGTTTTGAACCAGGCCTACCCAAACTGCTACAGTTCCCTCTCTTTAAAAGATTATTAGTATTTGACATTTCAATTCTCCATGTAAAGAGGAGACACTGACTACTATTCATAAGTGATAATAGAGAAGGGGTGAGAAAATCAATTAGAGCAGAGAAAAACCATTTAATTGTCCCATTAAAGAAAGGAGCTACTGTGATTATGAATGGCCTCCATTAAGATAATTCAATAAGCATCAGTATTTGTCAGCACTTTCATTTAGATTCTCCTTCAGGAACGTAAATGAACATGAAATTAACATTCTGCTTTCTGCAATGAAATTCATTTTCATCTGCTGTCACTCGTGCCCTTCCTTTTATTTCAGACATGTTTTCATAAAATGGAAGCTCAGAAAATGAGAGTTGACCCCAGTGGTTATAATGCAGAGGTGTGTGTCTCCGACTCTCTTTGTTGGTGGAAAATTAAAGTAGCTGTTGTAGTATTAGACATAAACCCTGTATGTGTGTGTATGCGTGCATGCAGGCAGATGTGTGTTTCTGTGTGTGTGTGTGGAAACATAAGGCTTACATGTGGCTCCCAGGGCAGACACACCGATGCCGTCTTGTCCGTCTGTGTAGACTGGTGTGACTGTCACTTTGTACTGGGTGTCTGATAGTAAAGGCTCGAGCACTGTACTCCTCTGACCACCAGGAACTAATACCTAAACACACACACACACACACACACACACACACACACACACACACACACACACGCAGATTCAGGGGACATTTGAGTCAGTGCGGGAGTGTGTACAGTGTACAGGGAGGGTCTGACAATAATGGTTAAGCAATGATTTATGTTGCTGACACAGACAAGGGCCAAACAGAAACACACACACACACACACACACACACACACACACACAGATACATGCACCATACAACACAGTGCATGCTCATACAGAATCTGCTGCTCTTCTCTGCTGGTTTAGGAGCATTTGGAGGGAAAGATTAAAGCAGGATTAATTTGGTGAAACAGAAAATGCTTTACACCTTAAGGGATGTGAACCACAACTGTTCAGGAATTCTACTCACTTCTATTTAGTCAATATAGTCAGCTGAGGTCAATGTTGAGGCAGCACAGAGGTGAGGAAAAC
>CABFOQ010053622.1:0-14973 GCA_900660455.1 Gephyroberyx darwinii
CCCTACAAAGGGTGGTGAAAACCGCCCAGACCATCACGGGCAGGGTGCTGCCCACCCTGGACAATATCTACCTCACCCAATGCCTGAGGAAGGCCAACAAAATCATTAAGGACCCCAGTCACCCTGCACACTCTCTGTTCACCCTGCTACCGTCTGGCAGACGGTACAGGAGCGGTCAGTCACGCACTTCACGACTGAAGAACAGCTTCTATTTGCAGGCCATCAGGCTACTGAACTGTTGAACTGTAACTATTCCTCACACACACGTCACTTTATGTTCTACACTCAGATGCACATGCACTTTATACCTGTACATCTGTAACTTTATATCATTCATGTTTACCATACCTGCTGCTTCGCATCTAGCCTAGCCTTAAAACCGGTTCCATTGCTACTTTATTTTACTTATTCTTACTTATTTTTACTTATTTTCACTTATTTTCACTTATCTTTTCTTATTTTTCTTATTTTTACTTATTTTTACTTATTTTGACTTGTTGACTTATTTTGTCTTATTTTGACTTGTTTTTTTGATTTGATTTGATTCATGTGTACCTACCTTGTTGGAATGAGCCTCGTCCAATACATTTCATTGTTCAGTATGACTGTAAGTGATGCTGCACATTTGATAAATAAAGGACTTGAACTTGAACTTGAACTTGAACTATTTTTTGTCACTCATTTATTTTTGGTAAAATACACATTTCCAAAAGCATTTCTCCCTTTTGCATTTTTACAAATGTTACCTTTGCAGGGCAGTTTTCTGGGCTGGTGTTTCATGCCACATCTATTGCAATCATAAAGTCACTGTGAGATTTATGTTGTCTTTGCTGCACTTGCCATCTTTTGTGCTTTTCAACCACATCAATAATAGCTTCAATTTTAGTACTAAAAGCAGAGTTCACACTAAATGTTTTCATAGGTACCTGTGCCAGTTAATTTGCATGATTTGCATTGCATTTGCATGTATTCTCAAAAGTAATATAACACCTCAACACAGGGAACATCATCATGACACACTCAGCTCACACACCCGCCGTGTCAGTTACATCAGCCTTTAAAACATGAACATCAACGCAGCTATTCCATTTCCATGTTCTCCATCAGCCGTCTCTGTATTTCGCAAACATTCCCTCGCTTTTGAATCATTGACAGGTTTAATATTTATTTTTTCACTCCAAGTATGTACTTTTTCCATCAGCACTGGCAACAATTCCCTACATTATTGTTTCAGTTCAAATGTTGTCATCTTCCATCTTCCAGGCTGGTAGAAATAGTTGGATGGAGCCATGCTGCCTTCCACTGAAGCAGATTGGCCTTAGTTAATAAGTTAGCAAGACAAAGTTTGGAATTTTCAAAGGTGTGTTCATAAGTTGTTGAGGTACATGTACAAGATGTACTGTATCTAGATTTGGTCAGTGATTTTCGTGTACTGCCAACTCAACTCAGGAGACTCTGGATTCAGTGACACCTTACCTATGATACATAACATACCATACTGGTGTTTTGTTGAGACAGCTACAATATAAACATCAGTTAGGTCTTTAAATTTAATTTAAAGCCTAAATAGCTAAACGTAGCAGCCTCAAAATTTTTTTTACACTCTTGGACCTGTGTTAGGGTTTTGGGTTCGAACCCCACACTTTATAAAAAAGCGCCTGCTAAATGACTGTAATGTAATGTAAAAAAATTGAATGTATATGAGTTTAATTTAATACCATATATCCAGACCATATAGACAGACATGTTGCCTAATTGTCTATCTGCATATAGAAATGTGCTTGTATTCGTTACAGTACCTGATATAAAATGTTCACTGCAAACACTACCGTTTTTGCAGTTTTGCTGATGATATTCTATACGTTCCCAATTTCAGCTCTTTATATTTTGACAGCCAACAGCGTATCAGGACATTTTCATATTATTTTGGCTCCTTAATAGTAAAGAGTGCCAGTCAGTCTCAACATTACTCCCACCAGTCTTTTTGCAACCACTTCAACCACTCTGTTTAAATTATTTCATTGAAGTATCTCAATATTATTATTATATGATAAAAAATGTTAATAGCCAAATTACAAAAGCAGTGCTCAGTATATTTGCTCTTAATCACCAATCCCTAGTAACTGAAATTTTTTCTTCCTCTTTTTCACCATCTCTCTCCAGTGTCCAACCTCCATAATGGTATCAGGCTGGTGGACAGTGAGGCGTTGGCTTGTATCACCACTTTCTGCTTCCCTTCAGCTGCTGCATCAGTTCAGTGTCTAGCCTGGGTCCCTTCTGCACCAGGCATGTTCATCACTGGAGGTAAGGTGTGTGTGTGTGTGTCAGGGATGCAAAATCATCAGGGGTGAAAAAGGTGACAAAGACATCGATAACTTTTTTCTAGTGGTCTCTGGGGACATGGTCTCTCGGTAAGACTTTTTTAAATTAACTTCAAAAATATGGATTTTTAGTCACTTTTAGAATGAGTATATTGTTAATTCTGCTACTACAAAACTAATATCACAAGGACTTCAGTTTAGGGACAGTATAAAAAACAGTCAAAAAAGAGAGCAGAGCAGGATCCAAAAGTAATGTATATAGTCAAGTGGATCACATTCACAGGCTATATCAAGTGTAGAACTAGGCTAGTTTAATCATTGTTTGGGTTTGGGTTTGTAGAGAAGCCCACCATGAATAAATTCCCCTAACTGATACAATAATGTTTCTTGTAGTGTATGTCCAGCGTTGTTAGCATAGAAAACAGTAAAAAGAAAAGATGACACATTAACTTCTCTCAGAGGGCAGTTTCAAATTGGTGTCAAACGTCAAATCAGCAGTAACTAATGATGCATGCCTGCACGTAACCACTCAGGAAGCAGGGAACCTGTCCACACAAAAATAGAAGCATGACCAAGCATTGAAGCAATTGAAACATGTCATTCCACTAAAAAAACAGGGTTTTCCCCATAAGGAAAAACAACATGTTGAACGGACCTCTGCTTTCTTCCTGCAGCCTAGTGTTTATTTTTTCCCTAGTCATTATTGGCAACTACATTGTGCTCAACAGAATATCTGGCTTCCGTCAGACCTGCTCTCCTCAAAGTTGTATTAGATTCAAGACAGTGACAGTGACAGTGATTTTGGACTCAAATGCCAAATTTCGCAGAAATGTGAGAAGTTCGTATTGCTGGTGTGTGTGTGTTTTGTTGGTGTTGCCATTCAAGATCCCAATTTTTTAAATCTTTCTATTTTTGTTTTTGTTGGATTTCTGCTTTATCAGACAATAGAGTGACAGGAAAGTTGAGAGAGAGAATGACATTGAACAAATTTCCTTTAAGTCATCTCATTAAGAAAACTCAACAGATGTTACATTCTACTGCAAAGCACAAAATAAAGAGTGAAGCAATGACCATGTGGCACAAACAACAGTGCAGAAAGCCACTTCTTGCCAATTGGCGAGAGTGAAACCAGTCTTGCTTTCTATTTCCGTGTATTTCCTATAATTCATAAGTGTGATGGTAGGATTTTGGGTAAGGGGCCCGTTCAGCCAATCGATGCCATTAAATGAAGCCAATCAGAATCTGTTTTGTAGCAAGCCAAGATGACGTCCTGTTTCTGTGACGACGGATGTAAACAAAGGCAGCATGTACTCCTTCGATCGATTAGCCCCAACTGGCAGCATGCCCACACTGACGTTCCTGGGCCTGGAGCAAATTCTTACGTGGCAACGCCCTAGCATGCCCTTCCAGCAGCTGGAAGACCTGATGTTGGCCTTTTGTCCTAGGACATCGACAGATGTTTGTGTGGCCTTCAATAAATGTCTTAGTTTTACACAGCCCACCTCACACAGGGCTGACCAAAGGCTTACTGAAGACAGAGTCTGTGTTTCAATAAAACTATTGTAAAACAGTGGCTCTTCAAACAGCCACATTCCAGGTGGTGCTCTGGTAGCCTTCAGGACCTGCCATGCCTGCAAAACAGAACTATAAAATGGGGTAAGTCCAGTAAGATCCACTTAGTCAAGGCAAATCAAACCGGCCAGCTCTCCGTAAAAGCCGCTCAGCAGTGTCCTGCCACCATAAGCCATAATGGTAAAGCATTTTACGTATCCAGTATCCACACTTAGCCCAATTCACCTTAGCAGATGAGGCCTTTTCATACAGCCCAAGACAATCCACCAAAGCTTGTACATCCCCATGATCAGTGATTACAATGTTTATAAGTAGTTAATATTACCCACCTCCTGTCAAAAAAGTTTGACAAGGTTTTGATTGATGACCCATTGACCCTTTGATAGATGACCTGTCAGTATTTGACAGTTTTGATGACCTTTGTGCTGACCTTTCAATGTGTCATTGCTTGTCCATCAAGTGATGTCTGTCATGTGATGTCCTATTGGTGTGGGACAGTCAGCATGTGTGTGAGATCTATATCTTTGGTATCATGTTGTGATCTTTAATTATTTTATGATCCTAGTGTTTCAGAAATGTGTGTGGGGGGTGGCGACAATCATTTGATCTTATGATCCTAAATGAGGTGTATTGTCCTGTGGGAAACATGACGCTTGGGGTGTTGTGTGCCACCTGGAGTGCTATGGGAAAGTGTTTTTGTTTTATGATCCTATTGATCAGAAGTGTATTTTCAACCGGGAGGCAACAACCATACAGTGGACATTGTTTTAAAAAAGAAAAAAGAAAAAAAAAAGAGGCGGGTTTAAAGGGGATCTATTATGGAAAACGGCTTATTCCTGGCCCTTATACATGTTCCACATGTTACCATTGACTTTAGTAGCTGAAAAAATGTGAAATCTGGAAGTCACCCTCTTTTTCTGTAGTTTCCGTTTTCAAAAAACAGTCCAAAAACCAGGCCGTTTTGAAAAGGTCCCTGTTTAGATGTCATAACAGGCCACTATTAGCATAATCCAAACCCTCTCAGAACATGCCCACCCCTAGGTGAACAACCACTCCCATTTACCTTGTCTCAAAATGCAGCTCCCGGCAGCGCCGCAAGCCATTGCTTATGCTGCATTCCATTGTACTCGGAAGTCGATAATTCTGAGTTGGTATTCTCAACTTCCAATCTAAATGTGTTCCAGTGCATCTAGGCTAGTACCGCAATGGCAACTTCCTGGCTACAGTTAGCTCATTTTTGTATTTGTGTGATAATCACTTCATATCGGACTGCTTCAACAACGAGGGCCAGTTCACAGCAGGAATAGCATCTAAATTGAAGCTTAAAGATGAAGCAATTCATAATTTACGTCACCCATCTGCAAACTTGGAATATGTAAGTGTCACCATGTTTTGATATTATTTGCAAGTTAGTCTAGTTAGTATATTCGACTGCTGGTTAGCTAACGAGCTAATGGGGCTTGCTATGGGCTTATTGGGTGTGGAAGAAGTAAGAAAGCTAAAGTTGGAGTCAGGACACATCTTTTAAAGTTATTTGTTGGAGTCAGGACTCATCTTAAAGTTATTTGTTGGGACCAGTGTCTGTTTTATAAGTCTGTCGAACGTGTCCAGCTCGGTAAACTTTAGCCACCATTAGTGCAATCGCCTCTTAGGATTATTTGCGCTGCGCTGTTTGGATGCAAATAGGTTACATCCAATAATATATTGACTAACTAGCTCAACAAAATTGTCAGTCCTAGCTTGTCTGCAAGTTGTATTCAATAAGCTTATGGACATAAGCCATAAACAGACTGGCTACAGCAGAGAGCATCCCTTACACACTCACATACACACAAACACAAGGCACGAAAGTACAATATTACACAGAATTGTTATCATTGAGAAACGTTCTGCTAGGTTCTCCTAAGTGGAACCGCCTCAGCTGCCTTTTCCCATTCTGGGTCAGACTCCGACTCAAACATGTACGGTCTCAGTGTTGGTTCTGGAACGGCCACCATGCTTACGGTAAATTACGGCGTCAAAACTTATTTGTTTACCTTGAGCAGCATGGGAGCTCTGCTTTCCGTCAGTCCACAGTGCTCATTTACATAACCCTCCATGCCCTCAAAACAGCCTGTTCTTTACAATGGAGAAAATGAGAGACTGAAACACACACTACAGAAGCTGGTTTTAGCTGGGGTTTTTTCATATAGACTTCACAAACGTCTTGTAAAGACACCAGGGAACAGTTTTAAATAGCCAAAAAAGAGTAAAATATGTCCCCTTTAAAAAAGGTTAAATACGGAGACGGAGACTCATGGTGTCATCATTTGGAAGCTTTATTTCTACCATACCGTTTCCAATGGTTCCAATACCAACCATCATGGCCGCTTCTTCATCACCTTTACAACCCATCGAAGATCAACCCATGTCGGGTAACTTGAGCTGCCAGATCCCGGACCCTTCTAAGCTAGGCTGTGAGGATGGCTGTGTGAGCAACAGAAGATGGCTGTGTGAGCAACAGAAGATGGATACAATCTGACCAGCAGGTTTTTTTCCGACACAGCGATACCCACACTCTACAACAAAACCAAAACTAAAGTCATGGAATCACTGAGGAAAGCGGGTAGGTAGCAGTAACATGCAATGCCTGGACATCCATTGCCACAGAATCTTACGTCACCGTAACCGCGCACTTTATCACCGATGACTGGCAGCTAGTGTCTCATAATAAAAGATAATGGAAGTAAATTCATCTGTTTATTTTAATTATGGATCATTACAAATATGCTATGTGATACAGTGAGAAAAAAGAAATCATCTATAGAAATAAAAAATTTTGATGCATCAAGATGCATCGCTAATCATTTTATAATCTCATCATAGCCCTCTGAATCGGAATGGAATCGAATTGTGACGTGCCTAGAGATTCCCACCCCTATAACTGTGTATATGGAACATCTACCTCCTACCACCTACTTTAATGATAATTTTGACGAAGTATGTGCTAAGTTATTTACAGTCTTTCATAGAAGTATTAATATTAGTTTTAGAGCGCTACTATCAGAGAGCGACATTGGCGAGAAACTGAATGATCACCCCTGCTAACAAATCTATATCTTTGAAGCTGTACAGATCTGGGAGGTATCCTTCTAGAGATTTTATGGGCCTTGTTTTTATACTGCAATGTTATACTATGAATACAACTGACTGTGACCAAACCATATGTCTATTTTTTTTTTTCTTCAATTATTTCAATAATGGTGTACCGATGTTGTGACTAAGAATGGGTGCGTATGTATATTTGTACAATACCTCGAAATATGTTGATGAATGAACAACAACAAAAACTGCTTGACTCCCAGTCTCTTCTCTTTTGGTTTACTGCCTCACAAATGTATTATGACCGTGCAAACGAGGGGTCATTTGCTGGTATTAGCAAATTACACACAGTTGTAAAAGAAAATATTGGCGTGGCTCCACCTCTGCAAGATATAAAGAAATGGTTATTTAAACAAGATGCTTATACATTACATGCACCCATATTCAAAAACTTTAAAAGGAATAGGGTCAATGGGATAGTTCAGGCAGACTTGGTGGAAATTAACCAGTATTCAGATGCAAACAACGGTGTGTGCTATCTGTTGACAGTCATCGATATCTTTTTAAAATATGATTGGGTTCGCTGTCTGACTTCTAAGACCGGGAATAATGACCAAGGCTTTTTGTGACATTTTAACACAGGGATGTGTGCCCAAGAAACTACAAACAGACGCTGTAAAGAATTTTATAATAAATCGTTCCAAGGTCTGATGGAATCGTATAATATTAAACATTTCTCAACATCAAACGAGGACAAGGCTAGTGTGGTGGAATGCTTGAACAAGGCTCTAAAAATGCATATGTGGAGATATTTAACGGCGGTTAATTCACATCATTATGTAGATAAACTGCAGGATATGGTGTTGGGCTACAACAGCTCTTATCATAGATCGATCAAAATGGCTCCCACTCAAGTAAATCAAGACAATGAGAAAGAGGTGTTTAACAATCTATACAAAACCAAGCCTGAATCACCTGTTGGATTTAAGTTTGATCTGGATGACACTGTTAGAATTTCAAAGCTTCGCGATGCTTTTCGAAAAGGATATGAACAGACTTTTACAGATGAATATTTTACAATAACACAGCATTTAGCACGCTGACCCCCTGTTTATATATTAAAAGTCCACGCAGGAGATGTGTTACAGGGTACTCTTTATGAGAAAGAGTTGCAACAAGTAATCATCAGTAAAAACAAAGTGTTTAAGATAGAAAAGATATTGGCTAGAAAAAAACTGGCGTAGAAAAATGGTGTTAGTTAAATGGTTAGGATGGCCCGACAAATTCAACTCCTGGGTTTCAGAGAGCCACATATATGTCAAAAACATAGGTGCTGATTGACCGTTTGTGGTTTACTGATGGATGAATGAATAGAAAACACAAAGCTGGACATGAAATATGTCTACATTTTGATTTGATGGAGGAAGTTTCTATACAAATAATTATTACAACTATTTATACTTTTAATACTTTCAACATGTTTAATACTATGATTTCTATTACATTTTCCAATTTTATTACTAGTAAAACAGCTGTAAATGCTATTACTATTTCTGTTAATACTTCAACTACTACTACTGCTAATACTACTACTACTGCTACTACTACTGCTGTTGCTACTCCTGCTACTACATCTACTACTACTTCTACTTCTTCTTCTGCTAATACTTAAACTACTACTACTTCTACTGCAGCTATTACTAACAGCCAGGGTCACATTTGACAGTCTCTGTCTTCCTCTGGTGGCTGTCAAATGTGACCCTGGCTGTCTTTGACAATGTCCACAGACCAGAGTTTGTGGTTTACTGATGACTGAATAGAAAACACAAACCAATACTTCTGTAATATACTTCTGCGTCTTTAGCAGACGCTTTTATCCAAAGCGACGTACAAAGATACTTGACACTATGTGGGGATCAAATGCACGACCCCGAGACTGAGAGTCTCATGCTCTACTGACTGAGCTGTCTGGGCCGGATGTAAGTACTTTCCTTGTCTCAGCATGTTTCTCTTGTTTTGTGTCCTTTAGCTCTGTTCGCTTTTGTGGGCAAGTTCTTTGCAAGTTCTATCTTTGCTTTCTGCAGAGCTGTCATAATTGCCAATACACTATTGTGCGAGGCACTGCTTTTAAAGGGGATGAAATGAGCTGATTTGATTAGCCAGAATTTAAGCCAGCCGTTACTATACCTACTGATGTTATTACTCTTAATCCAACCTCGTTGACCACTGTGCCACAGTTGCACCTTGTGCCTCTGGTCAACAAAATCCAACCTCTTTGACCACTACGCCCACTTGCACCATGCTCTGTGAAAATAGAGCCCCTAATCTTTCTAACTTTCTAATTTTGGTCTTAACTATGCTAAATTAAACTACATTTCTCTTCTCAGTCCATCTGTCATGTTTAGGGGTGGCTTGTATTTTGGACTGGGATGCTACTGGGCACACTAGAATGGCCAGTTCATTTTGGGGGTCTAAGAGAAGGCTGACAAGCCATCAACTGAAAGGGGTAAATATAATTACAACTACTTTTTCCTGGTTTGTAAGTGTCGGGACATTTTGAAAGCTGAGATATTTAAATTCTAAAATTCAAAACAGTTGTCAATTGATGGCGTTTTGGCCTTGCTAGAATGAGTGTGCCCAATTTCTAATTCTCTATATATGATCTGTAGGAAACCATATAATGCTCTTACTCTCTGGAGAAAGCCCACAAAGTCCAGCTTGTCTGCATTCGTGGGAGAACAGCCCAGGCCCTCGCAGATGACCTTCGACCCTGGAAGTGAATGTCTGGAGGACTCCAAGTTCCAGGAGCCCTGGGAGGAGAGGCAGCCACTCGACATGTCAGCCAATGGGAGCCAGGGGAGAAGGCAGCACTGAGTGGCTACTGTCCTGCTGGAGGTGAGGCCAGACAAAGTAGGCGTGGCTCCAGGTGGGAAGAGCCTGAGCTGAGAGCAGAGCAGAGACTGCTCATCCAGCAGCCTGTGCATTTTCTACTCAACAAAAACAGTAGAAATTCACCAGAAAACATTTTTAAAATCACCAGACCAATAAGGGAGTAAAAAACACAATGCATCTTCTGCTCAAGGAAACAGGACGGCTAGTCAATATTTCATTCATTGATTTATTGACAAATGTTTGACATGTTTCCAAGAGTCACTCACTAACTTATTCATTCATTCAATCAATTTTGGTCTGTATGCGTATAGCAACTGATAATGTAATGAATGCCAGATATTGTCACAATTGGTCAAAATACTGTCATAATATTGTTGCCCCAAATGGGTTGAAAATGTAATAAAACCTGTTAATGTAAGAAAAAAAAGGAAAAAGTTATAATATCTTAAGACAATCGCTCCCAATTACAAAAATTACAAGCATACCTATCGGATATCAAATGTTGGATGCCGCTAAACCAGCTAGACATAGGTATCTGTTTGAGAATACTGCTCTAAAGTATGGTAACTATGTAATCTTCCGTCCATACATCAAAAACCTCAGGGTTAAATTTGGCCCTACCCTCTCGTTACATATTAAGGAAATTACTAAAATGTCTTTTTACCTTCATCAATTTTGCCAAGATTCGACCCATATTAACAATTTAGTACCTGCCTTTGTATCAATTGATTATTGCAATTCCTCTTTTCAGGCTTACCTACTGGGCACATTAAAAATCTCCAACTTGTACAGAATGCTGCTGCCAGAATCCAGACCAAAACTAGAAAATTGGTGTAACTTCAAGGTGGTTCTACTGACATGTAAATCATTACATGGGCTGCCACCATCCTACTTACCAGATCTTGTCACACCATATATATCGCCACAAGCCCTCACATCACAGGACGCTGACTACATATCTATCCCAGCAGTCAAAAAGAAAAATGCAGGTAACAGAGCCTTTTCTTACAGGGCTCCCTATCTCAAGCAGAGAAGCAGGCTCTATCAAAATCTTTAAATCAAGGTTAAAAACCTATTTATTCCCTTTATCATTTGACCAAACTTGACCAAACACTCCCAGTAAGGAAGTGGCTCTGTCTCTTCTTAGAGTAAGGCATGTCTGTCTATGGGAGTGAGAGTACATGATCCTTCATGGTCTGCTTGCTTTTTTTAATTATTACATTATCAGTCTGAAACAATGACATTATTTAATATTTTATACACATTAAAGGGTTCTTGGGCCGGGCCCCTGAAGGTGAACAAAGAAACTTAAGTCAACACGTGGCTGCGGCCTAATAGGAAAACCAGAAGCCTAAACTCTAGCCCACCCGCTGGGCTGGGGTTCTGAAACAAAGGGGAAGGAGCGCCAAAATTCCAACAGTCCCTGAAGTTCACACCTAGGTGCTAACTGACAGGAACCCCATCTCCGAGCTCTCATTGGATTAGACTCGGGGCTCCCTCATGACATCACTGAGGATATAAATTTCAGCGCTACCTTCCCTACAGTCTCCTTCCTTGCGACTCCGGTTGCTAACAAGGTGTAGCCTCCCTTCTTGCGACTACAGTTGCTAACAAGGTGGATCCTACAACATCGAGTTCATTTCTTTGTTCTAATCGAGGCCCAGTCTTTAACTCGTCAGACGAGCCCAGACTGTTTAGTGTTCGCCGTAACACTGTGGATCCTGAAGGATTAGATTAGCTGCTTGCTTACCCGGCAGCCTAACTCCTCATACGCTCTAAACTTAAAAAAGTGGACTGGAAAAGAGTACAGCTACGGACACTCCTTCCCTCCAAGACGACGACGTAGGGACGGATCCCTCCAACTAAGTCGACTCCTGGCTGACATCCTTCGCTGCTGACGAGGACAGCTAATTTACCATTACTCCGCGCAAGGAGAAATAGCGGTTCTGCCAATCCGTCTGGGAGGACCCACCGGATCAATAAGACGGACAGAAACATGCATCCATCACAGAAGAGTGATTCCAAGTAAGGGGCTTTGGTTCTGGGCAGAGATTAGAATAGGTGTGTTTAATTGTACTGATGCCAGCGCATCGGACCACCGTGTCCATGTTATGTTGTGTAATCACTGTGTTTGCTGCTTGATCTAAATGTATTAACGTGAAGCTGATTGCATTCAACTGCATGCCGCTGAGTTTACATCTGTGTTTAGTCACCGTAGAGAGCCAACATACTGCATTTTACCAATTCAAAGACCAGTAACTCGGTAGACCACTCCCAAGTCGTATCCCGAGCTTCTGTATGGTAAAAAGCTGTTGTTGTGTCTAGACGGCGAGTAGGATCTCTAGGTTTACCCCGAGTGCTCTCCTTTATCCTCTCTCTCTTTTACTAACCAACATATATACATCCGCATCCACACGTTATTACACGCTTGTTAGATGGTGTTGGTTTAGCTGCCAAACTCCAACCCCATCTTGAATCCAAACCCGTTAGTTCAAACTACACGGTTACGGTCGTCACGTCCGCCATCTCTCTTGCGAGACGCTCCACTCACGTGGTCATGTCCGCCATCTCGCTCTCGTTCTCCCTCTCGCGAGACGTCCCACTCACGTGGTCACGTCCGCCATCTCTCTCGCGAGACGCTCCACTCACGTGGTCACGTCCGCCATCTCGCTCTCGTTCTCCCTCTCGCGAGACATCCCACTCACGTGGTCACGTCCGCTATCTCGACTTGCTCTCTCTCCCTCTCTCTCTCTCTCTCCCCCCCCACCCACCACACATACACACAAAAACCATACTTGCCACATACTGTTTGTGCCTTTGCTAGTTGCTAGTTTAGACTTATAGTTAGTTGTGTAGTGGTTGTTGATTAACTGAAGTATTATTGATTATTGATTGATATTGCTAAAGTTAAATACATTTAAAGGGAAGTTGTCTGTGATTTCTTGTGCACTTGTGTTGTAATAACGGTTGGTTGTAAGGGCCAGTGTATGAATTCACCCTTCACTGTTCACCCATAAATGTACAGTGGTCCTTAAACACTGTCATTTGGGAGTGAACATTTTTAGACTGTATTAAAGGTTTGATTATTGGTCCCTGATTCCAGGGTGGTGCCCCGTTAATATTGACTCCCGTCAATACATTTATGAATATTAATAATTTCACAATTATTAATTATTAATTGCTGATAACCAAACCTGCCCCTATCAAAGCCCAACAGGGTTGTATATATTTTACCTATTTATTGGGATGTTTTATTACATTTTGAATGAATTATTACGTTATCCGGGAATTATCAATTGTCATTATCAGCTGCTACAGCGTGTTTGTGCTGATAGCATTCAGTTTCTGTTTGGATTCATTTAATTGTTACTAATGTCAAAAACAAGGACTCCTCTGCAGGTGGACAACAGTGTCTGTGTACCCTACCATTTTGAAGCTGTCATCATAGTGATGGGCTAGTTCATTGAGCTGCAGCTCCAGTTTTTCAGCCTCCTGTTTCACTGCTCTTCTCAGCTCCACTATGTCCTGAACCTCCTCCCTGCACAAACACAGAAAGACATCAAACGTCCATCACTGCATTTTCCACTTTGTGAAATGTAATATTCATGCTTTCTTACCAGATCCAAACAAAGGAAAACTGAGAATTTTTCCTATTGTTGTTATCCATTTTTAATTCATGTCTGACTTTTTCATGTTTTTTATTGGCTTTTGTGTATTGTTAATAATTTAAAAAAAAAATACAATTTAGCATTATCATCAAATGTTTAGAATGTTAAGAAGACAACACAGAGCCCTTCAGATGTCAAAAAGGCGAAAAACTTTTTTTTGGTTGATTGATTGGCTTTATTTCAGACATGAATCCCTAACCCTACAATATATGCAGGACCAAAACTGACTTAAGTATGTTGGGCCAGGCCATGAGGGTGAACAAAGAAACTTAAGTCAACATGTGGCTGCAGCCTAATAGGAAAACCAAAAGCCTAAACTCTAGCCCACCCGCTGGGCTGGGGGTCTGAAACAAAGGGGAAGGAGCATCAAAAGTCCGACAGGCCCTGAGGTTCACACCTAGGTGCGAACTGACAGGACCCCCATCTCCGGGCTCTCATTGGACGAGACTCAGGGCGCCCTCATGACATCACTGAGGATATACATTTCAGCGCTACCTTCCCTACAGTGTCCTTTCTTGCGACTCCGGTTGCTAACAAGGTGGACCTCCTTTCTTGCGACTCTGGTTGCTAACAGGGTGTAGCCTCCTTTCCTGTGACCCTGTTACTAACAAGGTGGATCATACAACATCAAGTTCTTTTCTTTGTTCGAGCCAAGGCCCAGTCTTCAACTGGTTAGATGAGCCCAGACTGTTTAGTGTTCGCCGTAACACCGTGGATCCTGAAGGATTAGATTAGCTGTTTGCTTATCCGGCAGTCTAACTCCTCATATGCTCTGTACGTGTAACTGGTGCATGTAGTAAACTTATAGAAGTGGACTGGAAGAGAGTACATCTACGGACGCTCCTTCCCTCCAAGACGACGACATGGGGACGCATCCCTTCAACTAAGTCGACACCTGGCTGACATCCTTCGCTGCCAACGAGGACAGCCATTACTCCGCGCAAGGAGAAATAGCAGTTCCACCAATCTGCCTGGGAGGACCCACCGGATCAATAAGATGGACAGAAACACGCATCAATCACAGAAGAGTGATTCCAAGTAAGAGGCTTTGGTTCTGGGCAGAGATTAGAATAGGTGTGTCTTTATATTTTTATTGATCGCAAGCTATAATTGTGCGCATTGGGAAGCACATTGGACCACCGTGTCCATATTATGCTGTGTAATCGTTGTGTTTGCTGCTTAATCTGAATGTATTAACGTGAAGCTGATTGCATTCAACTGCATGCCGCTGAGTTTACATCTGTGTTTAGTCACCGTAGAGAGGCAACATACTGCATTTTACCAGTTCAAGGACCAGTAACTCGGTAAACCACTCCCAAGTCGTATCCCGATTTTCTGTATGGTAAAAGGCTATTGTTGTGTCTCTAGACGGTGAGTAGAATCTCTAGGTTTACCCCGAGTACTCTCCTCTATTCTCTCTCTCTGTTACTAACCAACAT
>CABFOQ010053624.1:0-11939 GCA_900660455.1 Gephyroberyx darwinii
GTCCTGCCTCTCTCACCCTTTGTTGCAGTCTTACCCATTCTTCATTATATTTTACACATTTCATTATTACGTGTTCAATATTTTCAATTACATTACAATGCGTACATACTTGTGAGTTTATTTTTCCCAGTAGAAATAAAGTCTTATTTATAGTTACCATTTTTTTTCCTCGTCATGACATGACTTCACCTTGGACACCTCACCTGGCTGGTAGAAAACGTAAAGGATGTGGTCAATGTTGTCACATAACTCGCACACAAGTAAATTCACTGTCTGTTTGAATAATATAATTATCTGAGAGATTTGAAACAAACAGGCAATAGTTTGGCATACTAGACTTCAAGGCTCTTATAGGCTGTTATGCAGCATGATAAGTTTTTTCTGACCACCAAATAGGCTATCTTATCAATTCTGCCAGAGAGAAAAAAGTCAGCAGGACAAATGTGTAGGTGTTAACCAAGGTTGCTTTCACCCTGTCCCTAATGGTCTTGTTTGAATTTGAATACATGTGAACTCGACGTGTTGGAAGGGGGGGGGGGGGGTTGGCTGGGCATTCCAAGTTAACGGCAACTTGTGGGAAGTGATGAAAATCTGATGTTCCATGGTGTCATGCGTCACCACCCGGATATCTTCCTTTTGGTACACACACGGAGGGTGGCTGCAGGAAATTTGTCCTTTACTTTTGACAGATCTTCTTTTTGCATGTTTTTTCAATTGGGGTCCTTATTGTGAAAGAGGACCCCGTGTGAGCATGGGGAGAACATACAAACTCCACACAGAAAGGCCCGGGAGATAACCCACCTGGGCACCCAGAGTCAATAGCGCCCCAGGCGGGAATTGAACCCAGAACCTTCTTGCTGTGAGGCAGCAGTGCTAGCACTGCACCACCATGCCACACTCAATCCCCTTTTCCTCACACCAATGCTGAAAAGACTGCTGAATGCTGAATGGTGTTAATCACAGGCGGGGGCAGCCCTTGCTGTTCTGACCTGTCCCTCTCAGGGGCCAGACCCATGATTGGCCGAGATAGAGCTCCCATGCTCCACGGGATTGGCCACGGTGGCACACTGAGAAGCTGCAACATCTTCAGGAACCGGGAGCATATGGAAAGGTCTCTCCACAATACAGCTGTTGAGTCTCATCCGGTCTCACCCCCCCCTGTTTTCTTTGGCACTAGAAAGTAAAGGGAGTAAAATCCCTTTTCATTCTCCTCCGGGGGCACTCTGATTATCGTCCCCTTCCCCAGCAGCTCCTATATCTTCTCATTCTCATAGGGTTGCAGCATCCTGTGGGTTTCTCATGACTGTCTCCATGACCGTGAGCTCAAGGACTGGAGTGCAAAGCCTTATTTCAGTGTCTTGTCCATCCACTCTGACAGATTGCAGCTCTGGTGCCTTTCTGAGTAATGCTCTGAGAGTGGCCGTGCATTCAGTTGTGGAGCATTTTGGAGAAATGCGCTGTTATCTGCGGGGGCCCTTGCCACTGCTGACTGGTCGCTCAAAAGTGAGCAAAAGCAAGTCGTGGGGCAGAGGGATCTGCACGGGGCTCTGAGGGGAGGGGATGAGGCTGAGTAGGTGTAAGTGCTAGCACAGATGGTGCAGGGCGAATAGTTGCAGACACATTGTTTATGTGGCACACTCTTCTTCTGCTGTTGGAGTGGGGCACCTGGCAGTCTCAGCCGTAGGCTGTCGACCGATTGGGTGATCGCTGTTGATGGTGGGCTCTGACCAGAGGGATGTGCTGAAGGAGGTGAGTGCTGTCATCATTCACCTGCCGGAACAGCTCAGTCGCTTCCTGAGCTTCATGAGGTCCAAATAGACCCTCATGGCTGACCCTACCATCAAGCAGAGCTTTCTTCTCTGCCTCTTTAAGGGCAGTGAGGATCAGCCACAGATGGCAGAGCTGCAGTGTGGCCCAGGTCATTATTCTCCCGGTGGCCACTGCCACCGACTGGGTGAGGTGTGGAAAGGCTTTAGAAGCTTTGGCCACCTCCTCCACTTCAGAAGGGGATAGGGAAGATTTCCCAGCGGCCATAGGCAAGAGGGAACTGTTCAGAAGAGCGATATTATAAGCCCCTCCAATTTCCACCCACACACACACACACACACACACAGACACACACAGAGCTACCTGCATCATCAGGGCATCAAAACGTCAGTATCACTTCATTTTTTGATTAGAATTTTACAGCATTTTTTATTAATATTATTTTATTTATTCTTCATGTGTCACTTCAGTTCAATAAAAGTAAATAGCTGTATTTATTGTAATCATTTACACTATAAAAAATAATAAATATCACATGAAACAGTCCATGTACATTTCAGTATATTATAGTATATATATCTTGAGTTGCACGAATGATCACATCTGACTATTCTTCACAATTCTTCCTTCACACTATTTTGTACAACTGCAGGGATATTAATGGCATCTTAATTGCACACATTCTGTGTTCATATTGTGGGCTAAAATAACTGGTTGGATTTCCATCCTCAGGATGAAATACATCATTCGTGTTTGCTGGGTGGAGACCCAGGCAGGAACATCCAGACATCCAAGCTACAAAATCAGATGCAAGGAACAGGTGAAACCACTACATGCAAGTAATGTAATGTAATGTAACTTTTCCTAGAATATGGAAAGACTTGCCGCATGTGTGGAACAGCAAATCATTTTGCTGAGGTGTGAATGAGAAGAAACCAGACCACGCATCAGCTGAATGCTCCAAAGCCCTCACTCTCACTCATACAGACAGACATGACCAGCATCAGTGGACAGGAGCAACTAGACCAGGAGAATAGGACATGTAGGCAGGATGCTAGTACCCATCGGCAGGACCCTGAGCTATGAGCTAATTGGTTTATCCTTACTCTGAGAAGAGACTGAGCCACTCCCTCAAAGCTGGTCAAATGATAGAAAGAATAAATGGGTTTTTAGCCTTGACTTAAAGACTTGGATAGAGCCTGCCTCTCTGATTGAGGCAGGCAGACTGTTCCAGAGATAGGGAGCCCGGTAAGAAAAGACTCTGTTACCTGCAGTTTTCTTTTTGACTGCTGGGATAGACAAGTAACCAGTGTCCTGAGATCTGAGGGCGCCTGGCGGTTTATATGGTTTGATTAGATCTGATAAGTAGGACGGTGCCATCCCATGTAATGATTTATACGTAAGTAGAAGCACCTTGAAGTCACATCTGGCCTGAATTGGTAGCCAGTGTAGTGAGGACAGGATGGGCGTTATATGGTTGAATTTCCTAGTTTTTTTTAGTGCGGCCAGTAGGTAAGCCTGAAAAAATAATAATAATCGAGAATCGATTGCAATAATCGATTCTCAATGATACAACGGTATGTACTAAAATTTAATAATGCCGACCTTCAACGATGTGCTCTATAAACTGTCTAAGGCTCGCATCTTCACTCTTATAGATGCATGTGACACCTTTCTACAATGTAAGTAGCCTTCTCACCACATTGACACCATGGGGCAGGAAGTGCTGGTTGAAGTTGCTTTTTGAAGTTAAATTGAGATTAAGTCTCAAGAAACTGCAGACATATTTTGATGGCAGAGGGCCTTAGACGAGCCCCGAAAAAAGTCAGGGTAATCCTGGACATGACCCATGCTACCTCAAACAGTGGTCCTGCAGGGTTGGCAGGAACATGAGATCCCCATAGCACTCTGGGAGTACTGGGCAGTCAGAGATGCGATCAGTGCCCTCATCTAGCCTTCAAAATTCCATTCTAAAATCGTTACATCCGGAAATGCTGAAGCACATCCACTCCAGTCACATAGGAGGCGTTCCATGTTATAAGCAGGCCACAGACACACTGTACTGGCCCAACATGTATAGGGAGATGAAGGACTATGTAAGTGTTCAACATACAATGAATCAGTGGCGGCTGGCCAATAAAGGGTGCTAGGGCACCGCCCCACCACTCCTCACTTCTTCTTCATCGACTTCATTGAATAAGACTTTAAAAAAAAATTACTTTGAAATAAATATTTTTTAAATGAGCAAGGTAAATATTATATAGTTAGTGAGTAAAGTGTATAATCTGCAATAAAATGTAGATTAAAAATGTTCTACATTGTCTAAAGTTACTGCTAGGTCACATATTTCCGGCCTGGGGTGCACAAATCTTTACCCATAGAGTGGATGACGTATTTTTGTAGGCCAACCCGGAAGTTAGCATCGCCCTGGTTCCCTCGACAAAAAGCCTATGGGATTTTTTGCATTGGTTTTTGGATTATTGCAGAAAATAAGCTCTGTGGCAAACAAAAGTTTATGATTCTTACACGTTTTGTTCAGCAAGATAATCTTCACAAATGAACACCACTTTTATGATTTTTGAAGCGTAAATCCAATCGCCATGTAAAAAGCTAACGTTAGGCTATAAACAAACTACACCACGGTTGCATGACTTCAATGTCACCACCACTATAAATACTATAAATTGATAAATCTACAAGTTGGAAAGTTAGAATAGTTTGGAAGAGTGCGAGTATAAACACAACTAGAGGCTGTAAACTAGAGGCGGTAACTCATCTACTAGTGAGTAGATGAGTTACCGTGTTCAGCGTGATGACGTTTAATGTCCCTGACAACTTCTGTAGTCTCATTTAGCCACTTGTTAGCAACTGCCTTTCATGAGTGGGGGTATTTACTGATGTATTTTATGTCTTAGAACAAAACGTGAAAACTTCTTAAGCTTGTGTTAACCACAGACCTTATTTCAGGCATCTAACCAAAAACCCATTCAAAAAACCCATAGACTTCGAGACGAGGGAACCGGAAGTGCACAAATATTAACTAATTTCCTGGTTTTAGGACTCATTCCTGCACCACTCTATAGCAAGCTCAAGCTGAGTTGCTGTGGCAATTTATGCTTCAAAACTAACCTGCCCCGAGGCAGGCTAATTACTAGGCTAAACCACAGTTGAAGCTTAATCAGTATTCCTGTGACACTGATCCGACTGGAACGCAATGTTTTTAGCCTACCCTACACTAGCAGACATAAAGTATAACGTTAATAGAAAATATCCTCCAATCCTCCTACAGAGTCCTCCTCCTCATCCCGCACACATTCCATTTGATCTACTGATACATCCTCCGCATTCACTTCAGTCTGCACATTCATCCTGGTCATCTGATCCATGTTCGGCATCCTCGTCATTCTGGAGAGACTCAGACACGCTGTCTTTATCTACATGAGAGGTTCCATTCTCACAATGCATGCTCACAGATCCCTCAATGGGTTTGTCTTGGACACTCGAATCTTCCATGTCTGACAAAACACTCATCCTCATCATCGCCCAGCTCACACGCAAGTGGCAGGAAGTTCACACAGAGCAAGAGGTTGCGGTGAACCACTTTCAGCTGGCCAGTCACAGGGTTCTTGATCTTGAAGATATGGGTTTGTGGGTTGCAGTCCACCACGCTGTAGGTTTTACTTTCCCACTTGTCAGCCAACTTGCACCGACCCCCAAACACACGGTCACCACCTCAATGTTGGAACCTTTAGCTCTCCTGTTATGCAGTTCGGCTTGATGCTTTTGCTCCTTGATCGTGCGGGCTTCGGCTAGTCATGGCTTCCTGCAGATCGTCCCAGAGAGACTCAATGTACTTTGAGTGAAGGGACTTTATCGTGGTCTCTCAGCACACTCTTAAACACAACATTGACAGGAATGCAAGGGACCCTGCCAAACATTAAGTAGAAAGGCGGAAATCCTGTTGTTTCATGGGCTGTACAGTTGTACATGAAGGTCAATGTGTGGAGCATTTGAGGCCAGGTCTGTTTGGGGCGTGCAGGGAGGGCTCTAATCATATTCCCCAATGTACGATTAAAGCGTTCAGTTGTACCATTGCCCATTGGATGGTAGCTTGTTGTATGGGACTTCTTCACTCCCGATAGCTGTAGGAGATGGCTGATCAGCTCACTTTCAAAATTGGCCCCCTGGTCGGAATGAACACGCTCAGGGAAGAAATAGTTATCCCACAACTTCCTTGCAATAGACTTGGCAGTCTGGTCGGGACACTGGAAGGCATGTGCCAGCTTCGTAAAGTGGTCTGTAATGACTAGGACATTAACGGTCTTGCCATTTGCATCTTCAGCAGACCAGAAGTCGATGCACACTAGCTCCAAGGGTGCCGATGTTTCAATGCTCTCCAGCAATGCACGTCCTTCTGGTTCTGGTGTCTTCCCTATGACACAGCAGGCACATCTCCTCACATGGATCCTCATGTCATGTTCAATGTCGGTCCAGTAAAATCTTTGACATGTAAGCTAGAGCATCCTGTATTGGCCTTGATGGCCCGCCTCTTCATGACAACCTCCCAGGACTTCATCTCTCAAGGATGATGGGACGACATACTGGAATCTTTTCTTCCTTGTCAACGGGTCTTTTGAAACACGGTACAATACACCATCCTCCATAGCCAACTTCTCCCAATGTTTAAGAAGCTTTATAACTCCTCTGGACTGCTTTGCCTTCTCCCTTCTGGATGGTCTGCGTTTCCGCTCTACATAGGCGATTGTACATTTCAGGTCTTCGTCCTTTCCGATATCTGCCAGGTGCTGCACATGACTCGCTATAGGAGTGGCTCTAGTCCATGGACCTCTAGACCAGTCGACATGGTAGTTCAGCATGGCAGAGACTTTGGCACTAGACATGGCCCCTGCCACACTCAGTTTTACTGCAGTTTCCTTTTGTTTTGCCTTCTTATGTTTGCTCATAACCTGAATGCCCTGCCTGGTTTTTGACAATCTGAACAGATCTTGGCCTGCACAACCAGAGAACCTCTCTTCAGCCAGTAGAGCATTGTAGGGTTCTCTAGTCAGGCGGTGACTGATCCTTTCCCCTACAAATGGCTTTCTGCTCAGGGCATCAGCAACTGTGTTCTTATGACCAGGGACATACTTAATATCGAATTCATAGGCCACAAGCTTGGCCAACCATCGATACGCATCCATCCAATTAGTTAAGATGTGTGTAAGTGGATTGTTGTCAGTCCATTCAGTGAATCTGTGTCCACTGAGCCAATGACTAAACTTGTCACAAATGGCCCACTTTAAACCTCGAGACGGTGTGCAGTTGCTCTGAGCTTTGTTCAATGACTTGCTGGTGAAAGCAATTGGGCAGGCCTTGTATTCGCCAGGGGCAACTTGGGATAAGACAGCGCCCAAGCCATCTGAGGAGGCGTCTGTAGATAGAATAAAGGGACGGCTGAAGTCTGGGTGCGCTAACATGACATGCTCCAGCAAAGCTTCCTTGAGCTCCCTTAGGGCATTTTCACATGCTGGGGTCCAATTGGCAGCGGTGAGCTTTCTGTGGAGGGGATTCCTCTTCAGTTTGTTCCCTCTGCCTTTCATTCCTCCAGTGGTTGATAATCTTAAGAGGCACCCAGCCATCACCTCTTAGGGTAGCAACAAAACCCGGCCAACTAAGATGCCTCGTGGAGCACAGCGAGCACCCGTCGGCTCAACTACAACAGTGTTGCCTGAAGGACCACATTTTTTTTCAGGTAACTTGCCCTACACTAAGTGCTCATGGCCTTGATAGTCTGGTTGAGTTTTATAGTACCCACTATGTCCGGAACAGAATCACCTTTCCAACATTGTATGCCCACTAGAATCGCTAAGAAGTCGTCAACCTCTACACTGGAACCATTCAGTCTGGATACCATTTCCCAGTATTTTCCAGTTTCCTTAAGCCTATGAATGACATACTTAATCACATTTGTCCCCAAAATCAATTCATCAACAACAAGAGTGGGAACAATCACCTCACAGCCATATGCGGTAAGCTTCAGGTCACAGATGCTTTTGGGATAGACTAACTTACCCCCACACCCAATGATCACAACCTCTGGGTTGTCTTCAACCATGCCATGCAAGGCCCCAGCTGCAATGAGCCTGTTAGCTACTGTTTCACTTATTGAGTATGCTGTAGAACCTGTGTCTAACATAACAATAACAGTGGTATGATCATTGATTTCTACAGGAGTGTAAAAAAGGCTATCTGAACCACTGACCCGTTGAATGTTCTGGTACACAACTATCTGCGATTGGGAAGGGTTGTCATTAAGGGCTAGATAATGTGGTTCATGATCAGGGATCTCACTGAGGGAATTTGCACTAACACCCGCACTTCCCCTCTTCAAATGCAGAAGGTGCACGTGTGCTGGTTGTCTGATGCTGAGATGTTGCTCCTGGGCAGTCACGCCGAACATGCCCAGGTGCATGACATCCGAAACACAAGTGGTCTGACATGCAGTGCATGAATGTTGTGTGTGACTTGTCTTTACAGACACGGCAGCCTTGTTCACTGTTGTATGTGCTTCCTTTCGCTGCACCTCGACCTGGGCGTGGCCTGTATTCCTCCTTCTCTTTAAGAAGCGTAAGCACCTCAGACAGCATGTCTGTCATACAAGCAATGCTAGCATGGTCCCCTGGAGTAGGCCTAGGAGGTTTACAGAGATCAACTGCTCTCTGCTTAAAAGACAGGAACTGTACAGCAGGGTCATCATCACTCCGGCTAGTGTCACACACAACAGTGTTATTCTGCCTGACATCATAGTTCACCATAGCATTGGCAGTGAGCCTGGATTTATTCTCTCGCTGGTACTCATCTATGCGCTCCTGCACATCTTTAGCAGTCCAATGTTCAGCTGCTCTGTTCTTAAATACATAGGCCAGGTTTGGGTCAGGACAATTGTGGATGAACATCATGGCCACTTCACTGCTCAGATTCTCCATTTTCCTGCCCTGCCTCTGGCGAAGACATTCAGCTGCTGTGTCTGCAGCTTTGTTTAATCGAAGCCAATAATCTATTGGGCATTCGTTGCGTTTCGGTAGTGTACTGTAAAAGTCAGCTAGAGGCACGCTGGAATATGCTACCTCACTAAAATGCCGCTTCAATATGTCATAAATCAGTGTTGGCTTGTGGATGTCATCTAATGTAGGGTCACTGCGTGGCGCTATCTTTACAACATCCTTGGTCCTACCCATTAATCTACTCATTATCTCATCTGAGTGATCAGTGATTTTGACATTTCTCCTTCTCAGGTACAACTCCATCATCTCAACCCACTCCTGAATGTCACATTTCCCATCTCCCCTAAACACTGGTGGATCCTTAACGTCAGATCTCAGGATGACATTCATCTCTGACAGGTCTGGGACTGTTCTATGGGGTCTACCAGGATCAGGATTGACATGACCAGCCGAAGATTGAGGACATCTCTCATAATCCCTAGATGATGAGAGTCTAGCTGTAACCATATTACCAGTGTGCTTCCACAACTCTTCATCCCTACCACCAAACTCCGTCGTTGGAAAGGGGCACAAGATCAAGTTGTTTGGCGGCTTTCTCTCCGCACATAATGTGTATGATCTCCTTTGCTAATGGCAAACAAAGTTCTTCCCCATAGGGGGGAAAGTAAAAACCTACGCCCCTAGCGGTTGCGTTTCTATCGGAGAGCAGTTTACATGTAAAATCACATAGAGGGTACTTTCAAAAAATGATTACAAAGCCATATCAGCGGAGTTAGTGAAACCACATATTTTTGAGGGTGTATACAGTAATAAACTACTAACTGTGACAATTTTGGAGAGATATTTTGCCTTCAATCAAATTTTTGAAATTGCACCTTTCGTTTCACAAACGGACTACAGCTCAGGTTGCAGCTCATACGTAACAGAGCACTTGACCTAGAAAAATGCTGTGTTTTGCACCAGATTGCGGGCATCGGTCAGAAACTGACGGGTGTATGTTTTACACATTCCCAAAGGATCTGAAAGAGCTGGCCAAATGATAAGCATGATAAGCTTTCTCTTTCATGCTAGCCCAGACAACACCTGTCAGCTGTCAGTTACCCTTGTGAGTAACGACACTCCTCCACATGCCCTGACCTATAGTGGTTATCACCACGCGGTATACATTTTTTGTTGTTTGAAAAATATGTAGCTAGCCAGGCAATACAAGGCGGCATTTTTCCCCCCCACTTTGTTTATTACATTTTTCACAACAGATACAACAATGTCGTAATTGCACTTATATGTCACAGTCAAAAGTAATGAATGACATTGTTACATAAAGGAAATTGAAGGCAATAATGGGTGAAATAGTATTACAAGACAGTCCAGCTGCCAGAAACAAACAAAACCAAACAAAAAAGGACAAAACAAAACAAACAAAAAAAAAAAAACATCAATCAGAAATCTTAATCTCTTACATGGTCAATAATTATAATACAATACAACATTTATACAAAGCATGGGAATGGAAAAATAGACATAGGTAAAGTCTAATCTGGAATGTTGGTAAAATTAAGTTGTTTAATATAAGCCAGCAAAGTGCCCCACATCCTGGTATATTTATTTAAAGAGGCCTGATCCTTTCTAATTTAATGAAATAAAATATCTGATGAGCATGGGAGGGAGGTGTAGAGGATTTTCATTGCAACAGAATCAAACGTTGAGCAAGGAGTGTAATAAACGCAATAGTATCCATTTTAATTTTGGATAATTGTGACATGAGCAGAGTTACCCCAAATACTGCAATGAGAGAATTAGGGTCAATTTGTGTGCCGCATATATCTGAGAGCGTTTTGAAAACCACTTCCCAGTAATTTATAAGGGATGGACAGGACCAAAACATGTGAGAGATTGGCAGGAGATTGATTACATCTGTCACAATTGGGGTTAACATTTTGATAGCCTTGCTTTGGACCAGTGGGCCCAATGAATAACCTTCATTGAATAAGATTGTGTTTGGCACAAATAGATGAAGTGTGTACTCTTTTTACAAAGCAGCATTTTGACAGTGATTGATTCTTTGGAATCGGTGAAGCAGCAGATACGTCACAGGTGACATCATCCATGCGACATTGTAGTTCCTTGACACCTCGTTACAAAAAAACTATTCCAACTGCAGATGAAAATAAACAATGATCACCAGAATCAATAAAGTTTAACCCTGTGCATATGTCATAAACACCATTTCGTTAACTTTTCAATGTAGTCTGAGATATATTTTTTCTAAAAACGTCTCTATGGAGAATCTCATTAATTTCTCTCAGCGGTAGAAACGCTACCACCAGGGGGCGACTCGATTACTTTCCCTCCCTTTGGTGTGGGGCTTACCCGCTTTAGCAATCCGTAGGCTTGCACGGTATGACACTTCTTGTGTGTTTGAAATGGGAGATGCGTTATTTTTTATCATGGACATGCGCTGCTTCAGGTCTTGAAGGTTCCTCTAAAAAAAATCAAGTCGCTTATCCTTCAACAAGGCGTGCTTCGTTGTCAGGTGCCGCCTCAGATGTGCTGGCTTCATGCTGTCATTATTAAGCATCTCAGCACGCGACACACTGGCCTCAGTTCTTCCTCCATTCCACTCAACGTAAATCCCAATTGAAGATAACTGTGATCACACCGTCTTCAAACCGTTTTTCTAATACTAGCCATTTTTGCAGTCTGTTTTTTATTTTTATTTAATTAGTAAAATATGAATTATTAAAAGCTTTTAGAGTTTTTTTTATTTTTGATTATACTGAGTAAAGTAAATAATAATTGTTTTTCAAAAAATGTCAGTGTAAATTCCCAGCTGATGATTGCTCTGCATGGTTGTATAATGGTCAAGGACTATGAGGCCCTTTTTACAGCAACTTTACTGTTACTGTTCCCTTATGATGTTCTCATATTCCAAGATGATGATGCCCCCATACACACTGCTGGTTTCCAATTCTGATTCCAATTTCCACCTCCTTCATCCCTCAAAGAAATGGAGGCTTTCCTTCAATCAGACTTACCACATCTGCCACATATTGGCATTTCCTGACCCAAATTTAGGGTTCATACTGGATACTGATGCATGTGACACATGCATAGGGGCGGTCCTATCACAAAAACATGACATTAGCGAGAGAGTAGTAGCGTATGTCC
>CABFOQ010053627.1:0-22376 GCA_900660455.1 Gephyroberyx darwinii
GATTCGTGCCCGGGCACGATTGGCGATCACACTAGCCCGAATGCAAGTGAACCGCGTCAGAGCGCACCTCTTCAACCGGGCCCGCGCACGGTTAAGTGAACCGCGCCCGTGCGCGGTTCGGAGCGATCACACTGGTCAAACGAACCGGGCTTTGGGTGTCAGCCCGGGCGCAGTTGAGATGGCCAATGTGAGTGCGCCCTTAAAACTAAGTGAGCTACCTGTGTCAAAACAGCCCCAAAATGAGTAGAAACCCTTGTAGGCAATGTACCCACATAGCAGATCCCTATTAGCCCGATTTTGGCTCCCTGTAGCCCACCAAATCAGCAGAACGCCACCCCTCTATTTTGATTCCCATCTCACTCACCACTATCTGAGTGTTGGTGTCGTATTTGCTGAAGCGATACAGAATGATGTGGGCGGAAATGCCAACCACGCAGAACATGCGACTCTGGGGGCACCAGCTGACCATCTGGACAGCGTAGGGGTCTTCCTCCACCAGCTCTGCTGCCCGGCCCTCACCTACTTTAGGCTTCTCAAAAACCTTGGAGGTCTTCAGCTTGTACAGCATCTGTAGTGTGACTGGTTGGAGAGGCAAAGAGGTACAGCAGACAGCTAAATGTGTTTGTTACAGTTGTAGGATATGGACATCTACAGATGTTAGTTTATTCAACTATAAGTCAGGACCCACAATGGGCACAGTTTGGAGTTTTAGTTATATAAACTTTTCTCAGAGACAGAGCTACTCTGGAGGCAGAAATAATCTCATTGGTTGAGTTACACCTTAACGGTTAGAGCCAAAGAACCACAGTTTTTTCACTGGCAAACTGAATGGCAAAGAAGGAACTCTGGTCAAAATATAAATAAACTAGTTTACCTAGATAACTATAAGGCTAGTTTGGCCATGGAAGGTCAGCTAGGCTAGATTTTTCAGTAGCATTTTTCAGTTAGTAGCAAGAGTGCTAGGCTTCATAATTGCATATATTTCATCTGTTACCAATTGGCTTTTTCATTGGGCAGTCTAGCATTATTTAACCAAAAAACAGTGGTTCTTTCACTCCGCTCATTCAGGTTTATCTCAACCAATGAGCTGCCTATGCCTATATGTCAATAGCATTTTTCAGATTATTTACAGACAAAATAACAAAATATATCACTTGTATGGCATTGTTCAAGAGAGACTGAAAGTGGACCTACTTGCAGACCCATCCCAAAACTTGATTGATCCATCAGCATGGCTGGAAAAAGAGAAAGAAAAAGAGGAAGCTGTCTCTTTCAAATAGGCAGAATAAGTGTATTCCTTTAAGAGTGGCTCAAGAAGTTAAGACAAAATATTTAATACAACCTCTATAGATGAATAGACACTTAACTTTTCTCCAACTGTGAAATGAACATTAGATAGCCAAAATCTTAGAAGTTCAGCAGTGACCATTACAGCTTATTTGTTTTCAAAATATTTGCCAACCTTGAGAGTGCAGACATAGGGAGATCAAAACCATAGTGGTGGTGTGGGGTTCCTCCCCCAGAAAACTTTAAGATTCAGAGACCTTATTTCCGGCATTCTGGTGACTTATGTTTAAAAGTACAAAAACTGCACCTGCATCCTTTAATTTCTAGTCAAGAGTTATCATTCCATGAAAAACTATGTGTTTTTGTGATATATATCCATTTGGCTCCAACCACTGAACTAAAAATGTCACCATTGGACTACATTTTTGGTGTAATGTATTTTGTTGACCGTTTAGAAAGAGCAGTGATAGTACAAGGCCTAGATTTTTGTGGTACTATTTTTAACACATTTTAAAGTTTTATCATAATATGGGAGAAAATCGGCAGAACTGATACCATGGGAGAAGGCCATAAAAATCAGGAGTCTTCAAGGAAAATCGGGAGGGTTGGAAAGTAAGCTTCATAGGATTGGGCAAGGAAGAAGAAGACATTGACCTATAATGCTTGTTGTTAATCCTATAGTATGGAAGACAAATTGCATGGTCATTGCACCTTTATCTAAATCAGTTCACCTCTACAACAACACCTTTATTGTCACGTTGTGTGTAAATGTATTCACCAAGGGAGGAAGAGGTGCTTGTTAGAGGGAACACATGGACCCATTGATAATTATTTCTTAAGAAGTATGTCAAGTCAGTCGGGTGAAGTCCAGCAACAGGAAGTAAACCACAGTTTGCAGGACATCAGCACCCCTGATGTAGAAGTAGGTTCTAGCAACAAGGAAGGCAGAGAGGCTAGCCAGCCAAAAAAGGAGAAGCTTAGTGCTCAGAAACCTAGAGTTAAGTGGCCAGGGGCATCAGAAAGCAGGAAATGGGAAGATATCAATAGTGACTTGGTTAGGGTTTTAGACACTGCGCAGGTACTGCGGAGAGTAAGTTGAGTTGTGGAGTTGTTATTTATGATTATGGAGTAGAAAGGTTTGGCGTCTGAGAAAAAGAAGAAGTTAGATGTTGAGGTAGTTAAATCCAGGCGCCAACAAGAGATAGACAGACTTATCTAAGAGAGAAGACAGCTTAGGAGGCAGTGGAGGAAGGCTACAGAGGTTGAGAAGGTATCAGGATTAGATTGGAGGTGGAGCCAGAAGCAGACGGAGGACAGAGGCAGAGGTTCTCAGGAAAGAACAAGGTTTTACTAGGAGTAATTAAGATGCAAGGCATCAACAGAATAAATACAGACAGCAACTTACTAAACTGGGAATGAGCTAAGGAGTCAAGATACACAATATAGGCATACAAGACAAGCAAGCAATGAGCATGTGTGAGGGCAGGGCTGATATACACATGGGAAGATGAGGGATTGGAAACAGCTGAATAGATCAGCCCTCAGGGACACCACCAACCTGCAGGGAGAGGGATGGAGAGAGAGACAGACACACACAGCAACAGGAAGACAGTAACAGACAGACTAGACTAGAGGGGAAAGTGAGGGAAATGGCTGAGTGGCCGTGACAGAAGGAAGGTATAAATAGTTTGCAGTCAGATGTGAAGGAGTGATTGGCAGTGTTAAGAAGAGCAGAGAACATTAGGAAAAACAGGAAAAAGAGAGAGAAAGGTTTAGATTTGTGAAGTCGTTATTTAGTAAGGAGAAGAATGGTAGCTTAAGGGCATCTAAGCAGGAGCTTGAGTGATATTTGGAGGAAGTGCACAGAGATAGGGAAAGGTTTAGAGAGCTAGCGCTCCCCCCCGATATTCCACCTATTGGAGAGATAGACAGTCAGTTGATGTTAGCCCACCAAGGTGGAAAGAGGTACAAGAGGTAGTAAGGCGTGCAAGGGCCTCTTCAGCCCGGGGCCTAATGGAGTCCCTTACCGGCTATACAAGAGTGCGCCAGATGTGCTGAGGTTTCTATGGAAGCTGATGAAGGTAGTCTGGAAGAAACAGGTTATTCCTAAGGCGTGGTGCAGAGCAGGGGGAATTTTCATTCCCAAAGAAAGGGACTCTGTAGAAATGAGTCAGTTTAGGCCTATCAGCTTACTTAATGTTGAAGGGAAGGTTTTTTTCAGTGTTGTGGCACAGAGGCTGTCTAGATACCTAGAAAAGAATAGGCTAATTGACACTTCGGTGCAAAAGGCAGGAATTCCTGGCTTCTCCAGGTGCTTAGAGCACACCAGCATGATTTGGCACCAAATCCAGTCAGCTAGGCGTGAGAAAAGAGACTTGCATTTAGTATTTTTTGGATCTGGCAAATGCTTTCGGGTCAGTACCACATAGTCTTTCTTTAGAGTGCCGGATAATATTAAGAGGTTAGTTAAAGCTTACTTCTTAGACATTCAACTCTGTTTTACCACAGCAGAGTACACTACAGCTTGGCAGCAGCTGGAGATAGGCATTATGGCAGGGTGTACAATTTCCCCATTAGCTTATACCATGGCAATGGAGGTCATGATTAGAGCTTCAAAATGGGTAGTGGGTGGGGAAAAGCTGCAGGGTGGCTTCGCCTCCTACCAATTAGGGGTTACAGGTCAAAAGCTTAGGAAGATGGTATGACGCAAGCCTCAGTGATAATGGTCAATTTCAGGAGTTGAGGCAGGAAACGATTTGAGGCATTTCAGGTATAGACAAGTCAGGGCTCCCAGGAAACTTCAAATTGAGGTGTCTACAGTTTGGATTGTTGCCTTGGCCACTGACAGTGTATGAGGTTCCCCTATAGAAGGTAGAAAAACTAGAAAGGATGATCAACTCACTTATTAGAAAATGGCTTGGAGCCCCACGCTGTCTAAGCAGTGTGGCCTTGTACAGGAAAGGCATGTTAGAGCTGCCGATATCTAGTCTGACAGAGGAGTACAAGTGTGGAAATGATTCTGACCCAGTCAAAGGATCCAGTGGTTTGAAGCGTAGCGCCCACAGTTAAAACAGGGAGGAAGTGGATCCCAAAAGAGGCAATGCAGCAAGCACAGACAGAACTTAGATATAGGGACATTGTAGGAAAAAAGAAAACTGGTAGTTGAAGAAGTACATCATCAGGAGGAGGTAGTAAGATGTACTAAGGCAGTGTCACAGGCAAAACAAGGGCAGTGGGTGATTTGGGAGAGTGTAGAGAAGAGAAGTTTGAAGTGGAAGGACCTGTGGAGCATGGAGGCAAGCAGAATTAAATTCATTATAGGGGCTACTTATGATGTACTGCCATCTCCCCAAAATCTTAGTCAGTGGTTGGGTGAGGATGCTGCCTACCCATTGTGTTCCAGTGTATGTATGCTTAGGCATATACTGTCAGGGTGTAAAGTCAGTCTCTCCCAAGGGCGATACACTTGGCGTCACAATCAGGTGGTGAAATGTTTGGCAGCTGCAGTTGAGGAAAAACGGCTAGAAGTAAATTCTTTAGCTGTTAGTGAGGAAGTTAAACAGATTGGATTTGTACGTGAGGGAGAAAAAGTTAGAGGCAAGCGTGGACGCAGGCGTGAGCCAGGACAGCTAGGAGTGGGCGGAGACTGGAAAATAAAGGTAGACATGTTTGAGCAGTTAATTGTGCTGGCAGAAATAGTTAGCACTAGCCTACGGCCGGATATGCTACTGTGGTCTGAGATGGAGAAGTTAGTTTACTTCGAGCTCACAGTCCCCAGGGAAGACCAAGTTGACGAGGCAAACGAGCGGAAGAAAGCAAGATATGGGCGGACGGAGCTTGAAACTTGAGGTTAGGAAAATGTCACAAGCAGCGGAGCGAGCAAGTGAATGGTTGTGGAGGAAGCATGCTAGCTGGGGAGCCCGCTAAGGTAAGCGCCGCTGGCTTGTGCAGCCTTGTGGGTAGCACTGTGTATCTCATAGTATAATACTGAGTAGAATGAAGTAGCTTAGCATAACACTGTTTGGCTGTATTTATGGGATTGTACTGTGTCGTACTGTGGTATTGAAGGGGGTCTGTACTGCTAGCTAGGGAAGTGCCCATCAGTCAAGTATAGGCATGGTTGCACATACATACACACACACACACACACACACTGCTCATACCCGAACCAGGGACAACCACACCTTTCCCTAACCCAGAAATAGTATCCAACCGGGGTTAACCCACCCGAACCCCCACCTTACCGTAAACAGGGTTCGAATCCTCCCCTCCCTTCGCACTCACACACACTGTTAGCTGTGTTGTCTAGTTGTGTTGATGTATCAGTTAGGCAGGCTTGTACTGGTATGGCTAGGCTAATGCTAGGTCAAGGATCAAAGCTAACCAAGGCTAGGGTAATGCTAGGTTGATGGCAGGCATTAGATGGCGAGGGTAAAAGGGAGTTGTGAGGTGGTGGCAAAGAGGGAGGTGTTTCCAGGACTCTGGAATACACAGTTAAGCCTTCTTGAGGTGTTGTGGGCCTAACTTAACGAAACATCGGTGAAGGAAGGTGCCCACTTGATAACCCCAATGACGTGCCACATACCGCTGTTGGATAGGGTAGGTAACTGGCAAATGGTGCCATCTGAGGAATGACTCTGTAGATCTATGACGGTGTAGCCTGATGTCCGCTATGGTGTTGCATCTGATGGTGGTTATATCACTTTTTTGTTTTGTTTTTTTAATCTGAATTGGGCTTCTACATGTGTTTATCTTGGATTATAGCACAAGGGATAGTAACATCTTGTCCTGTGTATTAATGAATGATAGAGTACCATAACTTCTTTCACTGCAGCATATATATTCCTTTCAGACAAATTACCATTGACATGTATGGGATAGTGGGGTTAGCAGTTCATCTATCTCCTCAACCAACAATACACCGCTGCTTCATTCCTGTTTCTACCCATTACCTGCTCATGCACCACTCATGGCTGCTCAAGTAAACAATCAAAGCCCTGCATCTGGTAGAGTCCCACTGCACATTAAAGATAAATCTATGTCTAGAGGTCAAAACAAGCCGCATTGACACACAAGTGCAATTGCATCCAAGAAGAATGAGACTCATCAAACCTGAGAGAACCTGACAAGGCAGTGAAATGTGCTGTTTGCCCCAGTGTTTGTACTGGAATTCTGAAGGATTAAAAAGTCAACTCATTCAAGACAGTCTGGGTAAGTATATGCGCGGCAAGTGGCTAAGTGCTCTATCCAGAGAAAATGTTAATCCATATTCTTCATTCAGATTTTTTCTTCTAATTTTCAAAATGTGCCATATATTATACAGGACCACCACATGATATAAAGAACATGAAACCCCCGTCCCACCCCAACCCCTAAAATAGGCTATTGCTAAGAAAATATAGCAATATAATAAGTTTAATTAAAATATACATTTTGTGGATTAAAAATATCTTCGATCTGCATTGAGATTTCAAAGTCAGGAAGTCAGTGATGGATGGATTTACCCTGTGATGATGATCTCTGGGTAGGTCTGGGAGCCTAACGTCCACGTTCCTCCGCTGATCGGCCACTCCTGACATGATTACAGACATTACATTACAGAGTAGCTCAAAGCATAATCTTATATTTTCCTCCCATTGGCACCTCTAGATGACATTTCATATGGGCTGAAATTAGTACCACCAGAAATTTTAATTGAATTGCATTTATTTAAATTTGTTTTACACAATTTAAAATTCAATATAATGGTTTGAAATTTAATTTGATCCTCATTACATTCAACTGTGAATTTGTATTTCAATTTGGGGTAAAAATTGAATGGTCAATATGCTCACAATTCAAATTCAGTTCTCTGTGACACACATCTGGGGACTTGGGAAACGTAAAACAAGCACAGATTAAATTTATATCTCTGGCAGCTTTTGCTGTTAGCTAACATTTGCGTTAGCATCTGCGCTAACAATAGTTACAACCATCAGCGCTAATGTTAGGCTAATGTTACTAGCAGACAATATTTTCAAGTGTTACATTTCCTTGTTGTAGTAATGCAATATTAGTAACGTTAGCTAAGGTAACGTGTCAGACAACGGGGGAGACATTTCATGTCCATTGACAAGACTGACAAAGATTCAAAGTTGGCAAAGATTCAAAGTTTAGTAACTAATGTCAGCTGACAAGTTAACTCATTCTTCAAGTGTGAGTGTGTGTGTGTGATGTGAGACTATATGTACAGCTGATGGATATATAGTTGCTCAGCTGAAACAGTTCCAAAAATATAAATAGTTAGAAATCAGCTATATTGAGTTAATGATTCATTTTTAAATTTTATGAATCTACAGGCCATATAATAAAACACACTAACAACTTTGTATGAGTAATAGGTCAGTCTTCTCACTTTATAGATAATACTACAATACTTTAGAGTAGCCTACTATAATTCAACATGGTGAATGCTAAGGTGTTAGCATGAAGCACCAGAGGCAATGACGTACCAGGGACATGGATGATTTTGGTATCAAAAACGAAACCCTTCTCACTTCCTAGCAGCAGATGAAGGGTTATTTACAAAGGAAGGCATGTTTCTCCATCATAATCCTTCTTCCCTACCTTTTGGCTGTAGCCGGTCTTCTTGTGTTTGGCTCCTATGGAGTAGAGAATGGGGATAATGTTGGGAGGACAGTCCGCAAAATAGGCTGTGCACGTGACTGGAGACTCATGGATGTCCATGGGGTAAGGGTTCTCAAAGATAGGGAAGCTGCAGGAGAGACATGGGCATATAGTGTACTATAGTACATGTTGAGGAATAATTCATTTTATATAATGAATAGAATAGAAAATGTAAACAAAATTTAACAAATGAGGATTACATGAGTAAACTCATTTTATAGTCTTCTCTTGCACTTTAGGTATCCATAAGTGAAGGTAAATAGATAATAATATACATAGTAAACTAGGAGGGACAGTTGTAGAAACAGATGTCATTCTTTATGGTTACATGGAGCAGTGCAGATGAGAAGGTATAAAGTGAGTTTTCCCATCCCACATGTAGTGATATGTGTTTTCCCATCCTGCAATTATTTCTACGTCTACATAGAGCTGATGCCAATAGGGTACAGTGGGCAGAAAGGCTTTCAGGCCATAAGTAAATAACAAAAAGGAAATAAATAAATGCCCTTTCATGAATATAGCTGGATTCCATTACACAGCTGGAAAAAAAGGTTAACTGGGGTTGCATGTTTTTTGTGCCCTGAGTTTGAGATTCATTGGTTTAAGATTTAACATGCTTTGAAAACTGTTATTGCATGACTAATGCCCCGATTCATCGATTGCGGCATTGCGTACTGCTGTGTGCAGCTCCGTAGCGACATATGGCCTGATCACGTACATTATAATTTTATAGAATATTTAGGCTATAATTATGTGAAAAGTTTAGGTAATTCTGTAATGATTTTAAGCAGATAGGAGAGTGACAATCACCTCTGGAAATCATTAATAATCCTTATTATAATATTAATCTGATTAAAAAGATTGCATTCAGTTAAGTTACTGTGTAATCACATGTAGTTGAACTACTCCCTAGCGCTGTTACTAGTACATGAAGCAGCCATGACTCACATGGTAACGGTACTTCTGTCTACCCATCTGGTACTCCAAATATGTCAAAACAAAAGCTAACAATTACAAAAACTAACATTATGTGACCCAGGTCTGATATTTATGGCTTTGACAAATTAAAATGTATGAGGGTACATATTTAAAATATTACATCTACAGTGTCTAGGTACAGGGCCAGTTATTTTAATGGACACTAATAGTGTGCAACAATTAACAGCTAATTAGCCAATGAGTGCGTCTCAACAATTACCTAATCATATAGACACAGACAATTTGACAAAGTCAGAACTAAATTAATTAATGACCTTCTCATCTACCTTCATCGGGAGGTGTTTACACCTAATTGGAAGAGTGTTATTGCTGCTATCCGAGTGCATTCCCTGGCCTTAGGTGTTACTCTGTCCCTGGCCTTAGGTGTTACTCCTCATCCCATTCCATAATGATGACAAGTTAATTTGACTGGAGTGGAAGCAATTGCACCTTGAAACCAACATGGCAGCATCTGACCCTGTCCTTCTCTCTACAATATGGATATGAATGAACTGTGTCTATATTAAACCCTCTCCCTCTTGCTGTTCTGACTGGTTTGGGCACTGGATGTATGGTATGAATGATGTTATTCCCTTCAGGATGCCTAACATGGCTCCTGATGGCCACTTGGCTGCTATGAGAAGATGAAGTCACATTGTTTCATGTCAAAAGGCAGCATAAGGCTCCCTCCCTCATCTCCGCTATCAGCCACATGCAGCCTAGGAGTTGGAAGCTGTGCTTATGTGTGGGACGTGTGCTTGTGTGTATAACACATACTTGCTCTGTGTCAGGTCCACCACAATGAAGTCCTTCTCCAAAAGCACCACAACTGCGTAAGGCTCCTGGACCTCTGTAAGATACAAACCCATACTGAGGAGGACAACCCCACATTAACATCAGGTATGGTCACATACTGATATTGACTTTTTAAAAATAAATTATCCCCAAATTATAAGACTGTCATGGCACTCCACCATAAAACTATTGCCGATGTACCTGATATTTCTGCAAATTTCCGGCACAACTACAATGGAGTTTGATAGCAGAACATTTTTTTCAGCTATCTAAAACATCAATAGTAAACGTCAGGTTTTGGTGTCAGCTCCTCAGAATCAAAGAGCAAGGGTTTCTTTCTAGACTCACCATTTTGCAATCAACGTTCAACAATCATACAGGGAGAAATCCAATGAGAGATACCAATGTCTCCGCTGACAGTAGACTCAATGGACCATAATGCAATGCAGCCACAAGACATGTTGCGTTTTGAGTAAGAGGTGTGTACATTCCATGTTCACAGACTAGTTGGCTAGCTAGCTATATTTATATGCTTGTATGCATCCAAGTTCACGTCTGTTCTCTGAGGGTTGTTGAAAGACATTCTGGGAAATGAAATCACTAACTGAGATAGAAGCTGATGAGGCAGGTTGAGGGAAAGTGGGTACACCAAAAACAGCAAATTACGACATTTCACTAAATAACCACTTGAATGCATTCAACATCCTAAATTGATGATATCTAACAGTATAAAAGTAAGGGTGGGTTTTTCCTTTAATCCCCTGCTTGCTAGTGATTGTGTATATGACGGGTATGGCAATCGTGATGATAATTCCACTAAATCATGGATACCTTTACTTTATTAACTGTGTTTTGAAGAAAACGTTTGCAGACAGTATAGATGTGTTGATAAGCCTTAATCCCTACTGGGCTGCGCTTTGTACCTCAATCACAGTAATGAGGACCCTCTCAGGTATTATTGTTATACATTTTCTTTTTATTAGATGCCTGTTGTTTTGTATCTGTCTTTTTGCTTGTGTATAGAGGATGACACACATAAAAGCATTTTATTGTACTTCTGCAGTATATGACAATAAAACTTGGAACATGAGCTTGTGATTTGTTCAAATAAATAGCCCACATCAGTGGTGACATAAATCTTGTTGAAGCTTGGGAAGTACTTCATAATTTTGTGTTGGCAAGAACCATACCATCTCTTAGTCCTTCCTCAACCACTGTAGTTACCAGAAAAAATGAATGACACTGTTGACATTAAACGACCACCAAGTAAAGGCAATGTCAATTTTGAACCGCAGGAGTGGGGCTTACCGACCTCCACACAAATGCATTTAGCTTTGATGTTATTTCATTTATTGGTCCAAATCAACAACTTCATACGGTTTAGCTACTCCAGAAAGACTGTCACTCCTTCACCAGAAAATAAACATGAGTCATGGGAGTCAATACTCAAAGTTTTCCATTACACCCAACTACTTTTTTAGCCTAAGACTTACGCCCCCTCCCCAATAAATCTTTTCTTATGCCATCTGAAGTGTCTGATAGAGCCATTCAAGGTCTCCTCAAAGTGCTAATTAGCAGCCCATCATGGAGGCTCACTGAGGAGTGTTCTGGTATGTGAAGACAAAGACACAACCCTAAGCACCTCTACCACTCTGTCAGACACTTACCACCATATAAACCACTTACTCCATTACAACCACCTAGTACACCCTAGCAACCACAGAGACACCTTAGCAACCACCTAGTACACCCTTGCAACCACCTAGTACACCCTAGCACCCAACAACTGTTGTTCATTAGCAACCACCAAGTAAGACTCTAGCACCAGAAGTTATCACCTAGCAACCACCTAATGCAGTGGTGTCCAATCATGTGCCATGGAGGGCCGAGAGTATGCAGGTTTTCACTCCAACCAAAGATTACAGCAGGTGATTTCACTGATTAGTCCCTCCTCTCTGGTTTAAGGTGTGTTAATCAGTGAAATCACCTGGTGTAGTCTTTGGTTGGAGTGAAAACCTGCATACTCTCGGCCCTCCATGGCACATGATTGGACACCACTGACCTAATGAGACCCTAGCAACCACTAGTAATCACCTAGTAACATCCAAGAAACCACTTAAAGTCACCTTGCAACCACCTAGAAAACCCTTGAAACCACTGCCAATCAACAACCATCAAAGAACACCCCAGCAACACATCTGTGATTTAGGAAACTTTGATAAGAGTTCTTTCTACACAGAGAACAATTCTACTCAGGATAAAGTTTCAACCATTGAATTTAGAGACTTCCGAATTGCTTTAAAATTTTCATGTCATGTTTATTTCACTTCAAACAGAAAAACTATTTAAAATACCTTTAAAACTTGAAATCTCTCAAAATAGATTGAACTTTTTACCCTTTCACACAAAAAAAATGAACCTTTAACCTAGTTTAGTTTGTATGCACTCACCATTATTGTATGGAGTCTCGCAGAGAACCATGAACTCTACGATGGGATGGTCCATCTCCAACACGGTGATGGCCTTACCATGCATTATGGTTAGGGTGGGCCGCCGTCCCGCCTTGTCATATGACAGCCCCCCTGAGAAGATGACAAAAGGCTCACTGCTGTAGAGGGAGAAAAGGGCTTTAGAAAAGGATTTAATATGGGATGAAATTAATTAGTGAGTAAATTAATGCAACTTCTACTTTCTGCTTAAAGAATATATTACATCCTATACAAAGGCACCATTAAAACAAATGTGCATGAACTGAACAATATAATATTAGCATGCATGTATACTGTATCTATTTATCTGTTACATAACCACACAGATGCCATGGAGGGAAGAGTATTTGCAAAATAGAGTTTCCAATCTTTATAGGTAAATGTAAAAAACACTATAGTTGAAGCTATACTAAGTAGCATCAAACTGATGTAAGTTGTTTAAAATATGATCTTGTCGGGGGGAAAAATATATATTTACATCTTTTTCTGAAAATAGATCTTTGTTTATATTGGTGTTTTTTTGCCTCATGATGATCACCAACTGGAGGTTGGTTTAACCACCTTTTTATTCACCACCTTATCACTGCATAACCATAGTAGTTCTAGGTGAGCACAGAACCCAATATTTGATCTACCCCTCCACTGCCGAGCCATAGACCAGAGTCATAAATCATGCAGAGAGAGAGAGTCTACATCTGAAAATCAGCTCTTCAGGGAGACATCTCAACATTTTACATTGTTAACAATGTTTAAGCCTGTATGAGTGCTTGTCAGCTGCCCCTCCCATGATGACTAAATCAGTCCAATCTAGACACTATCAGTCTGCCTGCCTCAGCTTACACAGGGAGTATGTGAACAGAGTAGGATAGTATAAAGCAGAAGAGAATAGAATAGAATGCAATAAACCACAACGTTATGCAACAGAACCTGACAAAACACAACAGAACACATGAAAAGACCAAAAAGTGCAGAACAAATGGCTGGCACTGACAGGAGAACAGCCTGTGTTGTTCTGGTAAAACTAGGTCCAAACTGAGAAACCCTGACCCTGGATTAGTTAACTTAACACTTAACCACCCACAGCATGTCCTTACTTTGTAGTTTACAAAGCCACACTATAACTTGCTGTGTTTTTTTAGTGGGTGTCTGTTTTTTGCCCGAGAGAAGCTCCTTGTACCCCAGAGTGTAGGTAGTGTTTTTTTTTTCATCTTTATAGAGAGATGAAACACAACATCCAATTATATTCTCAAAACTATTGAAAGGAGCAACATGAAAGATAGTAGAGATCAATCATTTGGTCCACCAATCAAATGGAGAGCAATGCTTCAAAAAATACATCTGCAATCCCATGTCCGGAGACAAAGGATGTTTTCCAAAGACTTACTGTAGTCAGATTTGAATTGCCTTCAAAGGAGAAGAGTGGATGAGCTCTGAGCATGATGGCACTCTGAGCACTATTAGTTTAGCTTATAGTGCATGTGAAATATCAATGGAGTGGACCACTGGCTTTGGTCAAAGTGCACAGCATCATGCACAGGCTTCTGCAGAAAGCAGGACATGAAAAGCATTGCTTACAAGTGTAATTATGGTGATGCTGAACTTGCTTGGAGACGAGTGGGTTTTGTTGGAGATATTACAGCTGAAACGAGTTTACCTGTTCCTTGAGGTCTTGTACTCCACTTTGAGAATGGGTTTACATGACTCCTTCCTCCCATCCTTCTGCATCTTGCCTGAATTACAAGAAAGGCAAAATAATGGACAATATTTAAGTAAATTCCAGTGTTTAAACATCTTCAGGCCATTGCCATCTTTTCAACTCTACTGGAAAGGAATATTCAGACTTTTTGGCATGTAAGCTCGATCAAGCTTGATCAACTTACACTTGTGCGACAAAAAGACTGATGTTAGTTCCAAATCTGTGTGGTGAGTATTGACTCAGTTGAATATGTATATGTACAGTAATATGTATCTACCCATGTTTCTTTCCTGTACCTTTACACTAGATATGAGTTCCTGTTGTCCTTGTACCGTGTGTACCTGTATGCCCTTTGAAAGATTCAATTGTCAATGGGTCTCTTCATGAAGCTTACTATGACAAACACTTGCTTACTTATTGAATTTGGCAAATAAAATATTGCTGCTTCAAATTCTCTGTGATTCCAACTCTTCTTGTCTAGGAACTCCAGACAGTTATCAAAGTTAGTGTATTAAAGAAAAGTTATTTCTCTACACTGGGGCGATGCCTCAGAGGGTGCAATGATTTTGCCTTTGATTTGATGTAGATGTCTGTCAGCTAGATATTCGATGGTGTTTTGATCGAGTTTCAAACCAAATGGGATCCTTTGCTCAGTGGAAGGCAGTGTAACATTGGGTTTATCTCTTTTTATCCAAAGATTTTATCCAAACCGACTTACAATAAGTGCATTCAACATAGGTAGGCAAGAGAACCACTAATCACCAGAAATCGTAAGTGCATTTCCTTCCTAAACAAGCATCTAAGAGCATAACCAATGCTAAGGTAAAAGTGCAATAAGTTAGCTACCTACTTTTTAATTAAACAAATGAGACAAATAAGTAAATCAAATAAACAAGAGCTAAGACAAATAAGTGAATCAAATAAACAAGAGCTAATAAACAAGAGCTTGGACAAATAATTGAAGTCAAATAGGCAAGTGCTAAGAGGAAGGGTCACTTAACACCAAAGCATCAACCAAATGCACCAAAAGCATCAACCAAATGCTTGTCCTTAAAAAGCTTACTGACAGTGCATCTACGTATGCTGCATCTATCACTGTTAGTACTGCAGTGACAGGTCCGGCTTATTTCTTATTTCAACTGTTGCAAAGTGAATAAGCACTTTGCAAGACAGAAATTTATTCCTCTCTAAAAGTTGGTTGGCAGACCTTGTGACTTCTGACTAATGAAAAGACAACAAATTGCAAGCAGTGCATACCCATTGCACTGCTACACAGTGAAGCAACTGTTGCAAATGTTGCTTCTGTATACAGTTCACCACTTCTTGTAATACATGATTTCAGGTGTATACATTTACAGTCATGCTTGCAAATTTGTGAACCCTACAGGTGGTGGTCATTATTTCATATATTATAGAGCAGTGGTGTTCAACCCTGGTCCTCAGGGCCCACAGCCCTGTTGGTTTTCATTACAGCCATCTCATCAGGGGCTTATTAACACCTGGCACACCAGGTGAATCTAATTAACTACCTGGTAGGAAGGAAAAACAGCAGGGCTGTGGGCCCCGAGGACCAGGGTTGAAGACCACTGTCATAGAGGAATAACCTCCTAAAGTTCTTATCATAATGAAGATATCCCAAATAAAGAATACACACAAATAAATATTTATAATTTAATGAACAATAATTATGCAAACTTCTGAATCATATTAATGATGCAGTTTGATCTGCAGAGATCTACCGCCATCCAGAATTATTGGCAATCTTAGTAAAGATGAGCCAAAAAGCCTGTAAGTAAACAACACAAGTAATGAGCTATATTTTGTGTTCTGAAGATTCAAACAATTATCATTTTACTCAGCTGCAACTTTAAAAAACAATATTTTCTATGTATGCTTGCCTTTATAGACTACCTTTAAGGTTTTAGGTAGCCTAAATGCATTCTTCTGGTCCGACTGCTGCCTAAATGGGGTGCGGCAGCACAATTTCAAGCACAACTCAGAGATAGGTAACATGCACTTTTATAAATACGGAAAAAAAAGAAACTATTATTAATATTAAAGCTAACATGTAGCCAAACTGACCTGACTTGACCTTACGCTGAAAGACTTGAGACTTGACTTGGACTTAAAAACACCTCTGTTCTGTTCTACAAAAACACCACCATGCTTGACCGTAAGTATGAGCTTATTTTGGTGGTGGGCAGTTTGGGTTGTTGCTAAACATGGTATTATTGATTGCAACCAAACAGTTCACTTTTGGACTAATCTGTTAAGAGAACAGACTTCCAAAAATCTTCAGGTTTGTCCAGGTGGTCTCTGGCAAACTGAAGACGGGGAGCTTTGTTCTTTTTAGACAGATTTATTTCAGTTAAGAAATGCTAATATTGATTTAATAAGGACTGCATGGTTAAACCTCAAACTTTATATAATTGCACAATGGGGTTCACAAACTTTCATGCATGACTGCACATATATATTCAATTGGATATAAAGTATTTGTTTATGAAAGTTTTTTCTAATCTGCAATCTCTGGTAGGCAGCAAAAGGTGAAGGTCTTTTATCAACACTCATCAGACTCAAAGTGCAAAAGCTACACACTCTCTGAAACATGAAAGCAAGAGAAGACAGAGAAAGGGTATAGAAAATAGAATAAATGGGGATGTGTATAGTCGCTTCCTGATGCTCTGATAACGATCAAATCCAAAATCTAACTCCCTCTTTCAAGATGTAACCTGTCATTTGTTTGTTTGTTTGGTTCATCTGTCACACCAGTGATTGGTTTTTAACAAAAATTGTGGAAAATTATACATTTCACCGTGGTCCAGCATTTTCAAAATTACGCTGATTGACCCAGTGGGAACGCTACAATTACTAAAATCAAAAATTGTAATAACCACTTATATCTCCCGCACCACAAATTGAAATGACATGATATTTGGCACACGATATGCAGCTATTCTTGTTTAATAAACAAGGATCATTAATGTACACCATATTGGATTTTCCACCAATTTGGTTTTCCTAAGGCTCTTTCATTTACTTACTGATTTGCCCTGGGGGTACTGTATCATTCATGGAGCACAACATATCGTTCCGGCCAAGATTATTGGCACCCTTGTATTTTATCCAGTTAGTGTACAATGTATTCTGAAATAATTGGAAATTGAAACAACCTTCAGTCTTCACACATTCAACTATCAATTTACAAAAGCACATGAAAATAAACATAAGAATACAAATAAAAAAATATTTTATGGTTTCAAAATTGAAAAGTGGCCATGGCCATGTTTAGTGGAACCCTTTAGAACAAGTCAAATCAATTTTGTTGGAGGACATGGATTACAGTGCATTTGCAGTAATTCAACTCACCTGTGACTGGTTGCAGGTGACCACATGGTATAAATGAACCAATTATCCATTTTAAAGTGATAAAACACTTTTTGGTTGAAAATAGTGAAGAGAAAAGAGCTGTCTGAGGATGTCGCAAAAACTTTTATTACCAAATCTAAGCGTTCACAAGGCTATAAGGCCATCTCTAGAGACCTGCTGAAAGAGAAATACAAGAAGGCCCAATTGATCTTTGCTGGGACAAAGATCCTGGGACAATGTTCTGTGGACCGATGAAACCAAATTAAGGCTCTTTGGAAATGCCGAAGAGTGCTTTGTTTACAGATGATGAAATTAAGCTTTTAAGAAAAGAACACCCTACCTACAGTCAAATATGGTGGAAGATCCATAATGCTATGTGGTTTCTTTTTGCTGCCTCAGGTACTGGACGTCTGGAACATATTAAGGTCGTCATGAAATCAGAAGATTACCAAGGCCTTTTGGAGCAAAATGTGCTGCCCAGTGTCAGAAAAAATTGGTGTCAATTGAAGGTCATTGGTCCTCCAGCAGGACAATGACCTAAAAACACATCCAAAAACACCCAGGAATGGTTCAAGAGAAAATGCTGGACTGTTCTGGAGTGGTCAGTGAAGAGTCCTGATCTCAATCCCATTGAGAACCTATGGTGAGACCTGAAATGTGCAATTGGTCAAAGGAGGTCAAAGGACTTCAAAAATTGAAGGAGCAGGTTGCTATTGGAGAATGGGAGAACCTGCCATCTGAAAGGTGTAGGAAGCTTTTTGATGGTTTACCCAAATATTTGAAAGCAATCATCATTGACAAAGGCTGTGCAACAAAATATTGCCAATAATCATGGCCATAGCCATTTTTCAATTTTGAAGTCAAAAGATTTTTTAAATATTTGTATTCTTATTGTTTGATCATATGCTGCTAAATAAAACAGGTGAGCGTGTGAAGACCAAAAGTTGTTTCAATTTCCAATTATTTCATAAGATTTCATATTATCTGCATACAATGAAAGGGTGCCAATAATGTTGACCAGAAGTGTATTTACAGTTTTCTCTTTTCTGTCTTTTCATATCCTTAGTTTCACCCCTATCCCTTCCCAGCTCCTTCTACTTTCTTCCTTAACTTTCCTGTCACTCTCCCCCTTTGAGTAATACCAAATATCTGACAAATATCTGGCACATACATAGTCTGTCGGCATTTAGCCATGTCTTTAGGCCTGTTGCCCTGTCCCTGGCACTCATCTCCCACGTCCTCCCTTCCTGTTTCAGGAGTCTGCCCGAAATCCCAGCAGACAGCAAGGGATTTTTTATCAACTGAGAGCAGACAAGGTTGGTATGCCCTGCCAACACACAAACTACTCCGTCTTAGTCGGAAAGAAGGAGGGAAAGGAAAGGAGGTGGCATCATCCAACATTCAGTGGTGAATAGTCTAACTTGATTGACAAATATTAAAGACTGAAAAGACTGGACATCACAACAACTGGCATTTGCAGATTTGTTTTTTCTTGTGTTGTAAAGATGCACACACTTGACAATAAATTAGATATGGCGATCCCACACTTGATGGACTAGTTGGATATGGGAAACACACATTTAATGACCAGTTGATTATTTTTTGGGCATTTTTGTCTACACTGGACAGCTAAACGTAGAGAGAGACAGGAAACTGGAAAGATTGGAGTGTGACAAAGGCCCGGTCCAGATCCGAACCCAGGATGTTGGCCGACGAGCAGGTTTTAAACTAATACATACTAGTACCTGATTCTCTGCACAAAATATCACTGATGATAAGGAGTGTGACACATATCTAGGTAAAATTTATATTAATCATTTTGGCTGGTAAAAAATGTTCTTAGCAGGTAAACTCTACGCTGAACTAGCTAAACTGAACTGTCATTGGCTACTGCCAGTCTGCATTCATATTTGAGTCCCATAGGCAACCAGTGCATTATTGATCAATTATACAACAAAACTGTCATCAAACAAACTGCATCATATCCATCATATCAGAGGTGGATGACACTGACTGTCAATATCCGCATTTGCAACTGCAACTTTTAATAACAGACCAATATCTGCCCTAAGCTTAGTAACTGCCGGTTGTGTTTTGTTTAATACCCCTCATGTGCTGTTTTCTTCTTTACAGTATATGCTATTTTCCCTGTTGTATCCTTTATACAATTTTGCTGCTGCGGGATCGTTAAAGTTTCATCCTATGTAATAATCCCATGTGTATACGTGTGTGTCTCTCACCATGAGGGAAGGTGATCTGGAAGGGCTTGGTGGTGTTTCTGAGGTTCCACAGGGTCAGGCTGCCATCTGAGTGACTGCACATAAACTGCTTCCCCTCATGGTGCCAGCTGACTGAATGGATGGCCTGGACCAAAGAGAAAGTATCCCATAGTGCAAATAAATACATTTCACATATACTTCAGAATATGTTCAGAGGTCATTTTCAAAATATTCAAAAGCTTGAATAAAAAATTGCATTTGCATATGTAGATGACATTCATTCAAAAAATATTTTGGACACTGGCCACAGGATCCCGTCCAAATCTCTCAAGCCCTAAAAGCTGGTGAATCGTCCTGTTTTCAATCACTTATATTCATTATAATTTTAAGTCTTTAGGATACCATCGATGTTTACAATTTATTTTAGTCCAGCATTGTTTAGAAATCATCCCTACATTATCCCAGCCATCATTATGCTGCCGGTTCAACTCATCTCTGCTCCTTTCTCCTTTTCTTCCTTCTCTTGACCGGTACCAGATGCAGGGAGAACCAGCCCACCAGCTCGATTCTGCATCCAGTGTTAGACGAGTTCTAACGATATTTTTGCACTTCCTACTGGTCACCGATAAGAGTTGATAAAGATCATAGATTACTTATAAATCTGAGCATGTAATGTCACAGTTAGCTATGTTTCCATGCAGACGCAATGTGTGATTGGCCCATTTATGATGCAACGCTTAAAGACAGCCTATAATATGTACGCTGCAATGGATACAATTTAAAATATAGCAAAGTACCCAAAAAAGCTACTCAATTACAGTAATTTGTAATTTGTTACTTCCACCCTCGTCGAGGTGCACAAAGGCAACCATAGCAGACAGCTGCCATGGAAACGCGTCTCACTGGCTTCCATTGAATAGGCCTCAGGTAGAGACGACATGCTACACTGGAGACGAGGACGCACATCAAACCGAGGTAATTAACAGAAGCCAGATGACACTCTTCACAGGAAATGAGACAAGCGATGAGAGATGGCCGTGCACTTTAGAAGATGCAGAGGCTCAATGGCATGAGTTGAAAATGTTGGGGGTGGGGTTTGGTTTTGAGGCACACAGGTTAAATAACAGATTGGATAAGACAGATGTGTATGTGTATGTGTGTGTGTGTGTCTGTGTGTTGTAGTGTAATTCAGCTATCACCTTTCATAAGTTGTCTTAATAGATATATGTAGAAAAAGAGTACTTTGCTGCTGGTTACTCCAATTTTAGTTCACATATGATCTAGCATTCATCAATACACAGGATAACATGTTACTATCCCTTGTGCTATATTCCAGGGTGAACACTCATAGAAACCCAACTCAGATGTTATAAGAATGATTAAAAAACACACACCAAATGAACACCATAGCAGACATCAGGCAACACTGGCATAAATCTACACTGTCATTCATCAGGTGGCACCATTCGCTAGCTACCTACTCTAGCCAACATCGGTACATGGCATATCATCGTGGTTATCAAGTGGGCACCTTCCTTCACCGATGTTTCATTGAATTGGGCCTCAAGAAGGCTCAACAGTGTATTCCAGTGTCCTAGAACCAACCCCCCTCTATACCACCTCTCATCAGACCCAACTTTACCCTTGCAATCTACTGCCTGCCATCAAGCTACCTAACCTTGACCTACCATCAATATAACAATACAACCTGCCTATACGATACAACAACACAACTACATTGCCAGAATAGAAAGTGTGTGTGTGTGAGTGTGGAGGGAGGCAGGGATACAAACAGTGTTTAGGGTAAGGGATGTGGGTGGGATTGCTTAGCCCTGATCGCTTACGGTCCCTGGTTCGGGAAAAAGGGGGGAGCGGTGTGTGTGTGCTTGTTTGTGTGCAACCACGCCTATTCTTCTTTAATAGCAGAACTAGATTAATTTCCAAATCACTATATATCCTATCCTGCAAAAAAAAAAAACATTACCTGAAGTTCATCATTCAGTACCTCTGAAATACAGAGAATGTGATGTGTAAAATTTACTAGCAGGCTTTTCAGTACATAACTTGTGCTGTTTTTCAGACTGTCACTTTTTTTCAAATGGTAGATATCTCATGTTGTAACAAAACACTTCCTACAGTCCATACGGAAAGTTTTCAGACCCTTTCAAGTTTTCCACATTTTATGTTTCAGACTCATCTTGGATTCAATTCATTTTTTTCTCAAAAAAGCAACAAAGCAAAAACAGGTTTTTGGAGTGTTTTGTTAATTTATTAAAAATAAGACTGAAATATCCCATTTACATGAGGGACATATTCAGATTCTTCACTTAGTACTTGGTTAAAGGACCTTTGGCAGCAATGACAGCCTCAAGTCTTCTTGGAAGTTATCCTACAAGCTTGGCACACCTTTCTTTAGGACGTTTCTCCCAGTCTTCTTGGCAGAATCGTTCAAGCTCAACTAGGTTGGATGGGGAGCGTCAGTGTACAGCAATTTCCAGATCTCTCCCATGTTTTCTTAGCGGTATGCTTCGGGTCGTTGTCTTGTTGAAACGTAAACCCAGCCTGAGATCCTGAGCACTCTGGAAAAGGTTTTTACTCAGGATTGCTCTATATTTTTCTGCAGCCATCTTTCCCTCTATCCTGACTAGTCTCCCAGTCCCTGTCACAGAAAAACATCCCCACAGCATGATGCTGCCACCACCGTGTTTGACTGTAGGGAGGATTTTGCTTTTCATGGTCTGAGAGTCGTTCAGGTGCTTTTTGGTAAACTCCCAGCGTGCTGTCATGTACCTTTTAGTGAGGAATGGCTTCCATCTGGCCACTCTACCATGTAGGCCTGATTGGTGGAGTGCTGCACTGATCATGCTTCTGTAAGGT
>CABFOQ010053631.1:0-10254 GCA_900660455.1 Gephyroberyx darwinii
ACATTTACTGGACAGTGATATCTGGTGGTAGTCACAGTCATAGTGGGTGAGAGAGTGTTGAGAGTCTTGTGAATCTATTCTGCTGATATGATCTAGGTTCTGTGGCTGAGTGGTAAGACAATGGTCTTGATATCAATATGCGAAGATGTTTATGATCAAACCTGACTTTTTGCAAATCAGTATTTTGCCGAAACTGTTTCATTGAATGATTTGTATGATTTGTATATATATATATATATATATATATAATTTTTATACACACACGTAACTAACCCCAAAAAATAAACAAACTATCACAACTAACTCTCACAATATCTCAGTAATCTCTCCCAGTAATCTCACAAATAACTCAATCTCACAAAGGTCTCTCGCAATAAACTTGCACCATCCATTCAAAGTTTTTGATTTCCCCAACCTGTTTCATAGTGGTGTGGTGTTTCGAAACCAGGCGTCACCTGACCTGTAGTGTTTTGAAACATATATTGGGACGTCGTTTGGATGCTGTGAGTGTCGAAAAGATTGAGACAGTATTGAGCGTGAGCAGCCCATCCCTACTTAACGGCATATGAATGACATGATGTAATATTAACAGGGTGGGGGGGACAAAATCAGGACTTTCAAAAAGTGTGTGTGTGTGTGTGTGTGTGTGTGTGTGTGTGTGTGTCAATTACCCTTGACCATGGTCTCATTTGTTTATGGTAATTATACCAAGGTTTCACAATTCATTTGACAATGATATATTGTTATTTTAAAATATGACACGTAGCACCTTTAAACAGGAAGATTGTAAGCGTAGAAGAAGGATAAGGAGACAGAGGTTCAGAGATCGGTGAAGGAGGAAAGGGGAAGCAACTATATTAGGAAGAGACATAAGCAGAGTGGTGTAAAAATAGAGTAAAATGAGATGTAAGATGAGCTGGAGGGGTTGAAGATTGTCATCACAGTAGCCTAACACTAGTGTACAGTGAACATCGAGTTTAATACACGGCAGCGGGTTTTGCCTCTAGACCTCCCTATCTTCCTTGCAAGATTTCCTGGTACTGCTTGTAGAGGACAGTCCTGATGGGTCGAGAGACAAGGTACAATCAACAACAGTTAAGCACAGTGGCACAGCACATATGTTTCTCCTGCAGGGGGTGGACAAAATTATGGAAACACCACATGAAGAAAGTGACATGGTTTGATGGTCATTCACCCTTTTTCCTCCATCTAGATGGATTTACATTCAGAGAGAGTCATCATTCAACCCATTGAGGGTTGAAGGATGCCTTCAACCCATAATGTATAATCAAATGTAAGGTGTGGCAAAGGTGCCAAAAATGTGATAGCAAAACAGTTTTGTAGTCACCAGGACAACATGTACAACAATGAGACAAAAACAGTTAAAGATTACTATTTTACAAAAAATGCAAGTGAAAACAATGATGAGAAGAAGCTTCCCAAATTCAAGAAGCTTTACAAATTCGAAACGTCACTAGACTAATTAGGCTAAGGAATCACATGCACACAAATTAAATTAGTTCCATTCCAAAATGATAGACAGCATCCGCCAATTGAAATAAGTGGCACCTACTCTCACAAATTGCCTACCACAAAATGGAAATGCATTATACTACTTCTTAAAGGATAATAGGCAATCTAAGCCCTTGGTTGACAAAATTACATTTTCACAGACTTAATCCATTTTAGAGGTATTGGAGGATAAAATCCTGGTAATTGTTTTTTTTATTTTTCTACAATGGATATAGCATTGTCAAGTCAAGTTTATTTGTGTAGCCCTTAATCACAGTTACAGTCTCAATGGGCTTGCCCACATTATGAAAATAAGAAATGTAAAACGGATAATTCTCATTTACTTATTTGCTGAGCCTCTTCTACTTCTACTTCAGTTAGTGATTTTCCTGCATTTCCCAGAATGCCTTTTGACAACCCCCAGAGAATGGGCGTAAACTTGCTCCATTTAACTGTGTCTAAACTAAAGTTCGCTTGGTATTGGATATATTCTGTGGATATACGTTTTTCCACCTTCATTAAGCAAACAAGTAAAAGCAAACTAATGAATACATTTGTGATTACTGGAAGAGGAAGATTTATAATTTTGAGGAAATATTTTTCTTATCTGACCTCCAATTCATATGGGAAATGTGCTATTGAAATTTGAATGTGTGTTTATACAGAAGAAAAATATTCTCAAATATTGAAACCAGTGGTTGTAAATTGTTCTCCCTCTTCCAGTAATCATAAATGTACTCTGCTTTTACTGCTTTTACTCATTTGCTTCACAAGTTAATGAGGTGGAAAAACAAATATCCACTGACTATCCAATATCCAATACAAAGCTAACTTCACTAAAAGCTAAGCTAAAAGACCCGATAAAAGTCACACCCCATATGCAAAATCCAACATGTCTTGTCACTGCATTGCATTGTGGTCTACTGTTGGTGGAGAAATTGGTATCTGTGTCTATTCTACAATGAATTTCTCCCTGTAGGATTGTCCACTGTCTAGAAAGAAGCCCTTCCTTTTCGAGGGTGAGGGGCTAACACCAAAACCTGACCTTTACCATTGATATTTTAGATAGCTGAACATTTGTGATAATGTATTTAGCGATTAATGTATTTAGATTAGTATTAAGCCTCACAGCAAGAAGGTCTTGGGTTAAAATCTCTGCCCTGGTCCTTTCTGTGCGCATGGCGACCTGTCCTGGGTGTTTCCCTGCCTTTCGCCTCATGTATGCTGGGATAGGGTCCAGCCCCCCCATGACCCTGAATAGGAATAAGCAGGTATGGAAAATGAATTAATTGCCGCATACCTATGATAACAATTTATGATAGTTCCATTAGCAACCATTCACCAAAACGAACTGTATTAGGTTGCATACCCTCAGAGAAGTTGATGCAGATTTGGAGCTCTGCCCTAACACTATTTACTTCAGGATGGTTTCTCTCATTTTTCTTTTCATTTTCTCAATTCTCCCCATGCCGTGGTCATTATTGAAAATGTCCGTTCTGTGTGGGCATTGCTGTGTGGAATGGAGATGATGTAAGCAACCACTTTCCTCGGGTTTGTAAGAGGAACACTTCGGCGAACAGCTTGAGGTAATGTTGCTGTGGCAATCTTCCATCTCAGAAGAGCCTCCACAATTCATATTCCTCATACAGCCCATCCGTGTCAATGTCCCTGAGGTTACAGACCTGGGGCCAAATGTATAAAACTCTGTGTATATTTAGGTGTAGAAATCTGTGCAAACGCACAAAACAGGAAACATGCATACGCAGTCTTTTCGTCAGATGTATAAAACCCCACATACGTCTGTTCCCATGTGTTTTTTCCTCATACATCTCAATCATCCTGAAATTGTGCGCATGTGCACGAGCCTTCTGACCATACCCACAATTTACTATAAATGGCTTCCAACACACCCCCAATTGCCTGGTTTGCATATAAAGGGCCAGCATTTAGTTTAGTTTTGAGGAGAAACGACGGAAGCATTTAAGAAGCAATAGAAGAAGAACAAGTACATTTTTACCAACTGTGAACTTGAAATAATGGTTGATCAAATTGACAGAAGAAAACACGTATTATTTGGAAGCCTAAGCTCTGACATGACCAACAAAATGAAACAAGTTGAATGGCAGAAAGTAACCGAAACCATCTCCCTTTTAAAAGCCCATTGCAACGTTCTACCACAGAGCGCGCACAGCTGTGCACCACATTATAGCACGTCTGTTGTGCGCTCTGGGGGTTTGGTGTGGGGGTCATAAGTAGCCATGGCTTCAATGCATTGTCATCTGAGGGTATAAAATATTATATAGCTACATATTATACAATACAGTACTATATACATATATTACATTTGGGAAACTGGACATTGCTGCAAATTGCATTTTGATGTTGGCCTGTTCAGCTGCTGTGTAAGAGAACCTGACGTATCTATTACTCAAAGGGCCAAAGGGTCATCATCATGGGCCAGAAAATCAGTACGGTCTCTGAAGACTCATTCTTGCCTAAATTGTGCAATAGCAATATCTTCCAGCAACGCCAAAGCAGCAATTGTATCATTAGGCACAGCCATTACACACGGCTACAGCCTTTATATAGTGTAGATTATTCTTACTCCCCAATAATACAGAATAATAATCTGTATTTACATAAAGATCATGTATTTATTTGTTTATTTATATAAAGATCATGTATTTATTTATTTGTTCATAAAAAGATCATTATCATTATAATTATTATAATGCATAGTGACAAACATATTTACTCAAGATAGAAGGAAATTAAGGCTTGTCAAAAAAAGGTTGTTAACCACTCACGCATCACTATGTAATCATAGTGAAGGTTTTTTTAAACTATGGATTACATCCTAATACAATGTAGTGAAAGAAAAAAGCTCTATATAAAATGTCACCTAAATTCACACTTTTATTATCCTTTTTTGCCAACTCGCAACATCACACTAATCTGAATCAAAAAACTGCGTATATGGTACGCATGGTGTGAAGGATGCAAACCGGTACACTCATTCTCGCCACCCGTGGATTTTTATACATTCGGAAACCTGCATGCAAAGTGGCGGTGTGAAAGAATAGACTAATAGAATAGACTAGTACAAACATTATGTTTCAAGCATTCAAATGTTTTTTCAAGTATTCAAACTGGAATTACAAAGATTCAAAACTGAACTTCAAACTTTCAAAACTATTTTCAAACTTTCAAAACTAAATTACAACTATTCAAAACTTTGCTTCAAGCTTTAGAGTTGTGGCATTGATTTCATTCCATACAGTCCCACCTATATCACATGCATCTTTTTCATCCCCAAAACATTTCCATACCACTTTGTTGCAGCCCTCTTTAGCTATACTTTAGAAGTAGCTTTTGAGGGGTACTTAGTACTTCAACTTCCATAAGACTGATGGTGTTTGACAGAATTGTACACCTTGCAAAGTAAGGCCACAGTGATTTGGTTCTTGGTGGGAAACCCTGAAGGATTCAAAGAATGATGTGAGGGAGCATCCACCTGCGCTCCTACCCTTGCAGCTGATGTCGCAGTTGCACTTACATATGATTCAATATGCGTGGAATTCATCTACTCTGCTTTTCTTGATGATTATTCTCTTCAACCCTGCCCCGTTATACGATGCATTTCTCCTTGGCATAATAACCTCATCGCATCTAAAGACAGCTGGCTTTCAGCTTTTTGTGTTAACATTAGTCAGCATGTCTTACGAACTTACAAATACGAACTTCATTCAACTACTGCAGCATGTGAACCAGGCTTCCTCATCAACACTTATGATGTATAGGGACATCCATATGTAGGCATTTCAATTGGATTTTTTGATCGTCACCGAATCAAATTCCTTGTATGTGCGAAAGTACTTGGCCGATAAATTTGATTCTGATTCTGATTGTCAATATCAGAAATGCTGGAAAATAGGCATCTGGCAACTCGGCAGATGGAGGACAGGAGGTCCAAAAACTGCAGTGTCCAGCCTAATGCTGGACTGGCCACCCTAGTTAAGATTAACATCAGTTGCTTTGCCAAATTAGCCTGCTGGATAGTTAGCTAGCTAACAAAGCCAAAAAAACAGCTGTTTATTCACGTTAACTGAACTGACTAAAGCTACAACAAGTGTGTTGGGGTAGGGCTAAAGACAAGACTGTTTACTTTATCAAAGCAACCTAAATTTGGAATTTAGAAACACGTCATTTTTTTAGCCTGGATGTTATATAGTCAGACATTATTTGCACACAGCCAAGTCTCCAATGGATCCCCATGATGGAACCAGCTGTGGTTGCTGGGAGATTTGTGATGCAACTGGAAACCCTCTATAGCAAAGTTCCTCAAATCCGGGCCTTGGGCTCCCGAGTGCTGCTGGTTTTCTCTCCTACCAGGAAGTTAATTGCATTCACCTGGCATCCCAGGTCTTAATCAATTCCTGATTAGAAAGAATTGAAACTGCCTGGCAGAATAGAAAACCAGCAGTACTCTTGACCCCGAGGCCCGGATTTGAGGACCACTGCTCTATAGGATGCATTCCTATTGGATAATTTTGGTCTGTGCAAAAATACTTCAGTTTTTACTTCACTTCAGTCAGTTTTGTCTAGGGTTGTAACCAGTGATATAGTGGTAAATACTATTATGTTTGAATTATGGCCTCTATCAACTATTTTCTTCTAACTCACTATACTACCTACTATTATGTATAGTATGAATTTGATATCATAAAGCTACATGTGAGCCTAAAAAGGTGGTAAGCTGTATTGGTTTTAACCATATAATACTGTTACAATAATTGCCTCTCAGATTGTGAAAAAAAATCCTCTTCCACTTTAGTTCTTATTCTCTGGCCAATGCCAATGAAGACTTCCAACTCTGTTCCTGAAGACGCCGAAAAGCAAGAATGATTGACAGATACGTCTCCTTACCTGAGACAGTCTTGTAATCCATCAGATCAAACATGATGATGAAAACACAAGACCAGGTGACGACGAGGGCTAACACCAAGATCCAGGCGAGGGGGGAGCTGAAAGTAGAGTAGAGGTCATCAGTAAAATGTTTCTTGGACATTCGGACAGGCGGCGACCCGGCATCTCCATTCCTGCTGTCGATGACCATGGTGGTGGTGGTGGACGATCGCACTGAGGAGGGGGGAGAACAGAAAATGGGCACATTTCATCAAATACGGTCTTTATTTCCATATATTCCATATAATTGTTAGATGGCAATGTATTTTTTTAACCCTTTCACTGTGCTATTGCGAAGCACATTGAGTTGCATTCCATGCATGAAGTGAGCCTAACAAATAAAGGCTGATTGATTGAATAGAACAGATTTTATTTCACCTTTAATTATCCAGGGAAAGTCAACTGAGCTGCATGCCCCTTTTCAGCTCCACCCTGCTTCACATTCATACAATTCCACATTCACACTGGGAGCTGCCCAGCACGACCACAGAAGTTCCATTGTCGGCCACCGGGAGCTGCCCAGCACGACCACAGTTTTCTACTGTCAGACACTGGGCGCTGACCAGTACAACCACAATCATCTAGCTTCGCAGTACAACACAGTCTTCCCTACTTGACACATAATTTGAGTGGGCAAAACAGGGCATTGCTCTTTCCATAGGCTGACTAGATGACTCCAGCTGTGATTCCTTATTGATTTAAAGACAGCTTTTAGACCTCTTGACAATTATGGACATTGACTGTGCACAATAGAGTGCAACTCAACAGTAGGAAGGGGTTCCTAATATTTTGCACAATGAGTGTATGTGTGCACCCTTTCCTGTGTTTTGTTTATGAATGTGAAAATATGCATTTGTGTTATGCATCATGCGTTATGTATGATTCATTATGAAGATTATGTGTATTTGCAGGTGTGTACTCCACCTGACCTGTATAATCTTACTTACAACTTACACATTTACCTGTAAATGTATACATTTTCCAAGCTAACTGATAAATGTGTACATTTCCCTGTTAATGTGAGAGGAAAAAGCTAGTCACCATAGCGCAAGGCTCTCTCAGTCCTGCCCCTGCGTTTTGTTGTGGGTACAGATACCACATGGCCAAAATATCTCTTTGGATTGGCTTCTGTGGTACATTGAGATATGACAGACTGGGAGATTCATTCATGTAACACTACAACATTGGAAAATTGGCTAAGGCAGACCAGCATTAGGTAGGTTGTCATGCATCCCTGCATCATGGGTGTCTCTTTGCATTTGGTGGGCAGATAAGACATTGCTGTGTTGACAGCCTATGTATTCAATGTAGATGTAGATTTCCTAATATATTGATATGGCTGATTGAGTTCATATTTTAGTCCAATAGTAGATACACTAGCCTACACAACTAATTTCCACCCATGTGTAAAAAGATGTGGATGCCAAAACATGCTTGCCTCTCAATTAAATTATTTAATTACACTTGATTTTAAAGAATCAAGTGTCACATAAAACCACGAGGCCAGTAATCTGTTAATAAGGGTCTGCTACAACGAATACTTTTCAGTCGATATCAGTGGCACAACTGGGCATAATGCGCAATCAACATATTACAGAAATGCAATCAGCAGGAAACACACATTAACTGGGAAATGTACACATTTACCAGATTTACCTTGATAAATGTGTACATTTACCAACTTCATGGGAAATGTGTACATTTACCGAGTTCCCACATTTACCGTAACATATATAATATTGTTGTTGTTATTGTTGTTATTATAGTCACTTTCCTAATGACACAGTCACACCAGTGTGATCTGCTTTGTGTTTTCATTTGGTCTAATTTGAAGGTTTTCTGTCTTTCTTCTGACAGAAACTGAAAAGAAAATCCCAGGCAAAATCATACACAAGGTACATTTAGATACTGATTTTACTGCAATAATTGTGGATACTTTTGTATTTTTTTTAAATAATGTATACTGCATTATTCTCTTTAACTAAGATACAATATTATGAAGTATTTTTCTAACCTAACCTTAAAATCTGTTGCAGTGCAGTTGCTGAAGTCACCGTGTATAACTGTGTGAGTGTGTGTTCGGAGGGAGACTCAGTCCACCTGTTGAGTCTCATCAGCTCCCAGTTGGCAGCAGCTAGGATACTCTGTTACTGCTGACTCAGACAGCTTAGCAACACACATGCGTGCACGCACACATGCACACACAAAACAATGATCTGACTTTGATTCAAAACAGGTCATGCAAAATATATGACTGACTCAATATCACACGCATTGGTGAATTTCAAATTTTATCCAAATGAAACCTTAACTGGTCAATACAGCTTCCCAGTGTCCACCAGTGGAAGAGAGAGGGATGACACTGGAGAGCTTCTATAAGTGTGTGAGTGTGAGCAGACCAATGAAAAATATATCAACCCAAGGAAAATAAACTAAATAATTCTTCAGGGTATTCTTCATTTCTTGGAGGAAAGGGGTGGAAAGAATACCAAAACATCCTACTTACATAGTAGTACTGTTTGCTGAAGTTGTACTTGAGTAGAAAAAAAATAGTTGTGGGGGAAAGTTGCTCATTTAAAATGTACTGAGTTTAAAAAAATAAATAAAAAAAAGATGATTCAATATGATCTTTCCAATGCAATGTAGGGAATGAGAAGAGTTCAATATGTGATAATGTAGATATCACATTACTGTTGAGTGAATTTCATGGCATTATTCAGTCTGTGATTAAAATACCTGAAAATATCCATCCCCAGTATTTAATAAAGTTACTACATTAATGTTTCCTGTGTTATTAGCTACTCAACTAGTTAGCAAGGCTAATGAACTATAGCTAGACATCCACCAGGCTAACACTAACCATTAATACTGTAGCTGGATCAATGCAAACTAAACTTTCATGGATAAATCTGAATATTTAACATTACATTTAGTAAACCTCCACATGCTGGTGTAGGTTTGATGCCGATGTAATGTCGATGCCGATGACTTAAAATGTAGTGAAATACAATACTTGAGCCAAAACAGTGTTTGAAAAATAATCAAAAAGTACAAGTGCACAAAGAAGCTACTCAATTGCGTTACTTCCACCCTTGACTAAAACCCAATCTGTAGCACTAAACTCAATACCAACCAGCTGAGCAAATACACTAATGAAACTCAGGAGTTTACTTCTAAACTGACATTGTATGAACAGCTTCTTCTCTTTCATCAGAATTGGGATCCCCCAGTTGGGAAACAAAACCTGTCAGGAGATGATTCCTAACTAATGCAGATATTTAGGTTTATTTAGGTTTTAGCTAGTCTTAAACCTGGTTTTCAACAAGGTCTTGCTGAACATGTATGATTTTCTTTACAAACACAGCCTGCTACTATCTGTCAATGGGAGCTCCCGAGTACACCTGCAGTCTTCTGCTAACTGTGGTGGGTGGGGCCGGCAGCACCACCAAGGTAACCCCAAACACCCCTTCCATAACCGCTGCCAGCTGGGTATGTTAATCAACCAGCAGTTCTACCACTGTCAATTCCTCAGGTCCTGGAGGGAAAGCAGCTGCCCTGCATCAGCAATCAACACGCTATAGGCTGGCAGGCCCTATAAGAACCCCAGACTGGCAGGAGGAGGCAGAGAGGAAGGTGGCTCACAGAGGAGAGTGGACCAAATTGCTGAGGTGGTGAGGAAAGTAGGAAAGAGTGTTGATATTGCTTGATTACCCTGTGTATGACCTTGGATCTAGACCGGACCCCAACGGAGTATCCCCCCTGGCTAAACGGACCCAC
>CABFOQ010053632.1:0-12677 GCA_900660455.1 Gephyroberyx darwinii
CTGCCCTGCGCCACTGTTTCCGCATTACGGACTGGGACGTTTTCCGGACCGCTGCAAACAATAACATCGACGATTACACGGAGTACGTAACGGGATACATAAGCAAATGTATCGACGATGTTGTACCGCGGGTGACTGTACGGACTTTTCCCAACCAGAAGCTGTGGGTTAATGGAGCGGTCTGCTCGGCGCTGAGAGCGCGGACAGCAGCCTTCCACTCTGGAGACCCATGTGAGTACAAGAAAGCCCGGTATGAGCTCAGAAGGACAATAAAAACAGCCAAGGGACATTACAAGGAAAAGGTGGAGTCTTGTTACAGTGGCTCCAACACCAGGCACATGTGGAGTGGACTAAAGACCATCACGGACTATAAGGGAAAGGGCTGCAGCGTGGGGGAGGTGACCGCTTCTCTTCCAGAGGAGCTGAACTCCTTCTACGCCCGCTTTGAGAAGCACACCCAGCCGGAGATTTTGTTAGAACAGGACAACTGCCCACTTCAGATATCTCGTGTACTTACGCCCCTTTCTACGCAGGTTTCCGAATGTTTAAAAATCCATGCACAGTGAGAATGTGCACAGGTACACACATCTTTCTCACCATGCGTACCGTATACGCAGTCTTTTGAGCGAGTCTTTTGCGAGTTGGAAAAAAAGGATAATAAGTGTGAATTTAGAGCTTTTTTCTTTCACTACATTGTGTTAGGATGTAATCTATAGTTTAAAAAAACCTTCACTATGATTACATAGCGATTCGTAAGTGGTTAACAACCTTTTTTTGACAAGCCTTAATTTGCATTATATGCATTATAATAATTATAATGATAATGATCTTTATATAAATAAACAAATAAATACATGATCTTTATATAAATAAATCATATATAAATAAACAAATAAATTCATGCGCACACTAACGCTGTGCGCAGTAATGCGTTACTTGGCCTCACGCTTGAAATCAGACCACTTTTTTTCATCTCCTCCAGGGTCCGTGGCTCAGAACTAACAGCATTCACTGCTTCGGTTACTTTCTGCCATTCAACTTGTTTCATTTTGTTGGTAATGCCAGAGCTTAGGCTTCCAAATAATACCTGTTTTCTTCTGTCAATTTGTCAATCCATTATTTCAAGTTCACGGTCGGTAAAATTGCGCTTCTTCTTCTATTGCTTCTTAAATGCTTCCACCATTTCTCCTCAAAACTAAACTAAATGCTGGCCCTTTATATGCAAACCAGGCAATTGGGGGTATGTTGGAAGCCATTTATAGTAAATCGTGGGCATGGTCAGAAGGCTCATGCACGTGCGCACAATTTCAGGATGATTGAGATGTATGAGGAAAAAACACATGGGAACAGACATGGGGTTTTATAAATCTGACGAAAAGACTGCGTATGCATGTTTCCTGTTTTGTGTGTACACAGATTTCTACACCTAAATATATAGTTTTATACATTTGGCCCCAGGTTGGCAGTCACATCTCATATGATGAGGTCATTAATGAGTTTGCTTCCATACAGGAAACAAAAAATCTTGGAAAATATGAATGGGCCACTGAGAATGCTGAGGTGAAGTAGTAGTGTATTTCAGATAGAACTGAAAATGTGACATTTATTGGAAAATGATGTAGTGTTTACCTTGAATACCTCATTCAATAATAGTGATTCTACGTGATTCTTATTTTGGAGAAGAATATACATGTTCTTTGATTCATTTCTGATTTGCTTTTTGGCACTACTTTACATAATTTAACGTTTGTTGCAGCAAAATTTGATGTTTTATTTATTTCTTTTATTTCAAACATTTTAATTTGTTATTTAAATTGGGATTTTTTCTGTTCTCACTATGTTCCTTCATTGTTCTTGTTATTTCACTTGAAGCTGCTATAGGAAAGATTTTTTTTATCTAATAAATATTATTCCTTTAAATATCATGCCATTAATCCCCTCATTTGAAAGTGAATAAGAAAATCTGCGAGAATTCTAGGAACAGCAACAGCACCGTTTTTCTCCATTTGATCTGTTAAAGTGTTATCTGTGGTCCTTCCATCCGAACAATCTGGTAAACTCTCCAGGTTAAGAGGGCTTGTTTAACCTAAACTAAAAAACAGTATTTTAAAAGACATACTCATTTAGTCCTGCTCTAGAGAGTTTTGTCCTGCAATAGCTTTTAAAACTAAATCAAACTTTCAAAATACTTACTTACCTTATATATTTTCATTTTGTGGTACCCTGGGGAAAAAGGTGCCAATCACAGACAAATCTGGGGCCACGTTCAGTGACCTCACACATCACACTGGAGATGAATTTATAACAGAAAGAAAGCTTCACTGGGTCGATTACACCAAATCATACTTATCGCTTCAGCTGTTATGGGGGATCTCCAGCAGCCTCCCTGGCTGCTCTCTGGGTCCAGTCCCCTCTCCTTTCTCTATTTATATTTGTTTGTTTACACAGAGGGCCCTCTAAGATATTTTTGCTTGTGGCCCCCAAAAACCTAGGGCTGGCCCTGCTCTCATTCATATAATCTTGCACTGTGCAGATGGCTGAGCTTGATAAAACATGCACAACATTGCCTTTGTCACACATGAATGGGAGTGATATTTAGAATTTTGCACTCTGTGCATAGATCATCAACGTAATGAGTGCAAAGTAAACATCTGTTCTTCATATGCCAATCTATCAGCTTGGCAGAGTTTTTGCACAGGCAAAGGTCAGCGTTCTACAGCAGTAGCACCTGCATGGTTCTTCTCAGCGCGAGAATATTTGCTCAGATCAACCAACATTTTGTCCAGTAATTCAATTCAATTCCATAATTTGATACAGGTCTGGGATCGACTATGAACCCTTCCAAGATCAATCAGTCGGTTGCAATTGATGTGTTGGTGACCACTGGACTAGAGAATGTACATCAATTTACTGAGAGATCAGTATTCCTCTGCTTTCCATGAACATCCCTCCCATCCCATCCCTATGACTATATCTCTTACAGAGAGCTCTACAGAGGCGCCTAATGATTCTATGGCACAACAGAATCATTAAAAAGCGTAAAAATGCCAGAGTCTGTAAGGGCTAAAGCCAAGCCCAACTTCAAAAGCTGATGAGTAGCTTGGCTCTCACAATTAATCTAACAAGTAAATATGCGTACTAGGAAGTTTTGTTTCCCAGTTTGGTCCTTGATTTATGACTTCTTCTAACTGAAAGAGACAAATACCATCATACTTGAATCAGATATGAGTCTACTTCCTTCAATCCCAAAAAAGTAATTTAAAGTTGGTGTTTTAGTTACCATGAAATGGTTCCTTGGTGGTCCCGCAAAGCAATTTCACAGTACAATCTGTCTGCACACATACAGTAGATATACTCAACTATACATGTATGCATGGAGGAGGGCCGAGAGTCTGCAGGTTTTCATTCCAACCAATTGCTACACCAGCTGATTTCATGGATTAACACACCTTCAACCAGAGAGGAGGAACTAATCAGTGAATCATCTGAGCCCAGTTGTTCAGAAGTAATCTGATTGGATTTCAGCTAAGGGATTGGATCAAATCTTGAAAATGGGTTGTTCAAAAGAAAAAAAGGATTCTGAAATCTGATTAGATCACGTAATCCAATCTTGGTTTTGATTTGGATCAAGCCTTTAGTATGTGTTGTTCAAAACCTTTTAGTAGGATTGGGATATGTTTGATCCAAAAAAAATCAGGATTATCCTGATCCCAGCAGAAGGGTGGATTCAGGGTGGATTTCAGGAACAAAATGTAATAAAACTTTTAAAATTGGTCAAATAATACAACATTTGTAGTAGTATAGTATATGTAGTATATATATTTGATTTATCTGAACTTTATCTTTATTATATCTGAACAACTTCTGAACAACTGGGCCCTGGGTATTTCAAAACCTTTAATCTAGATCAGAATTATCCAGATTTTGTAATCCCTTTTTTTGCTATCCAGGATAAAAGTGATCTTGTAGGTTTTGTCCTGGTTTTTCAAAGACTTGATCCAGACACCACAAGATCAGGATTACAGAATCTAGATTTGCAGTCTTTGGATAGGACGGCATCTGTTTCAAAGTAATACAACATTTCATTAACACAGTATGTATATTAAATGTCTTACTAGGATTAAAAAAAAGTCAAACACAAAACTGTTTTGTCAGCATACTAATGTTTTTATTGATCAAAAGACCCTAAGTAAAATAATGGTTCACGAGAGCGTCTCGCATTGACCGTCCAGCTGCTCCATCTGGTTGCAGTGCTGCCAGTGGTAGGTCAGGGCCATCTACTTGGGGCTGTGAATGATCACCCCTTCCATCACAGTGAGGAACCTTGCATTCTTCAGTGAAATTATGAAGCACGATGCAGGCGAGAATTATGTTGCATGCTCGCTGTGAGTCTACACGTAGGTAGTTCAGGCATGCAAAGCGCCTTTTCAACACCCCATTTAAGCATTCAATTGTGCTCCTAGTTCTTCCATGAGTGCAGTTAAATCTCTCCTCTGCATCATTGTTTACCATGGCAAAAAGTGTCGTTAGCCATGGTAAGAGCTGTCACCCAATATGATGCCATCTGGGGGATTTTGTTGGAGGTGTCTGAAAATATGGCTCTCCCTCAAGAGCCTTGCATCATGGACCGATCCTGGCCATTTCAAACACAGTTAGTGATGATAAGGTCTGCATTTACCACAAGTTGCACATTGATGCTGTGCCACCCTTTGCTGTTCACAAACTCCCATTCCCTCTCATGGCGTGCTTGGATGTGGACATGAGTACAGTCTATCGCCCCAACAGTATTTGGCATTTTCCCCATTTCATAGAACTTTAGCTTGATCTGCTTGGTTTGTTCTGGATTTGTTGGAAATTTGACAAACTGGTTGACAAGGCTGGCTAACACTGAAGATACTCTGTACTACAGAGCTGATAGTGGATTTCTGGACACACACACCATCTCCAATGACTTGGTAGAATGATCCACATGTGTAGAAGCGCAAAACAATAAGTACCTGTTCATCCACAGTCAATGCATAACTCATTTTAGTGTGTTCCAGTTGTGGTTGAAATAGACTGGCAATGAATGCAATGTCAGCCCCACCAAATCTAAATCTTGCATACAGTTCATCATTTGTGTACTCCTGAAGTTGTTTTGGGCGTGCAATGTGCACCCTTTGGCTATATTTTCTCTTTGCCATTGTAGACGGAGAACAATGGATGTCATTGTGTTGGAATGGTCCCTCGTTAGAACACCTGCTTTCCAGACTCCACACTTAACTTCCCAGTTCACACCTGAGCACATATAATACAGGTGTGATTTGCAGGAGAGATAGACAGAAAGAGAAAATGGATCTGCCAGCAAGTACTTCAAAGGGGAGCCATTTCACCCCAGCTGAAACACATGCCTTGCTGGACGGTGTAAGGGCAACTTATGCCAATATGATGGCTAAACTTGGCACCTCAGTAACAGCCAAGATGAAACACAACATCTGGACTGACATCACCAAGAGTGTAAATGCCTCAGGGAGTGGTCAATTAAGAGCCGTGGACCAAGTAAAACTGCGCTGGAAGAATTTAAAAAAGAAGGCCACAAAAGACCATAGTGAGTCTCAAAACCCTAAAACAGGCAACAAACCATTTAAGCGGGGGGAGTTCACTGGTGTAATTCTAGACATCATTGGTGGAAAAGATCCCAGGCTCTATATAGCATTCAGTCAGTCTCACAAGGTGGTGAGTCTGGACTGTGTGGGACTGAGACTGAAAGTCCAGACTCAGAGACGGCTAATGAGTTGGGAGAGCAATTTGTTATCCTAACTCCTGTTGAGGCAGAGCCTGAAGACCCCCTGGTCATTGACAAACAACAGCAAAAAGACCCTCACTCTTCAGGGGTAGAACCGCCCCATAAGAGGCGACGTCTAGAAAAAGACCCCCAGAGGGAAACAAAACTTAACATTCGCTTCTTAGAAGAGAGGCTGAAAGATGCTGGCATTGCACTTTCGGAGGAAGAAATGTGAAATTCTTGTTTTTGCACCTACCCATTTTTCTAACAGCTTGGAGTTTTTTTGGTGTTCTAATTGAAAATATGTTATTGGTTAATTGTTTAATTTAGAATGGATATTGTTTTGGTATGGTCTGTGTTACTTTAATATGCAAGCATTGAATAAAAGAATGATTAAATATGTGCCATGTGTCCTACATGTCTCTACATCCACCTTGAATCCATGCTGCATCCACCCTTCCAGTGGGATCAGGATCATCCTGATTTTTAGCATCAAACCTATCCTAATCTCCACTTTAGAGTTTTGAAATACCCAAAATCAACATTTGATCTGGATTCTGGGTAGGATTGGATTACCAAATCCGTATTCCAATTTTGTAGGATCAGGATCACATCTCTGGTTTTGAAATACCCAATTTTGAGATTTAATCCTAGATTAAAGGTTTTGAAATACTGGGCCCAAGTTCAAACGTTATCTGTCCAGGTGTTGACTATCGGATTGGATTAAGTCCTGCAAATGGGTAGTTCAAAACCCAAAAAAAAGGATTGGGATCACTTTGCAATCCAATCAAATCAGCTAATCGAATCCAAGCTTTAATCTGGATCAATTTACCTTGATCCCAGTAGAAGGGTGGATTTAGAGTGGATTATCAGAACAAAATATAGTATACAATTCATTTCAAAATACATTTCAAAATAAATGAGAGTCAAGTTTGTAAATTAAAATGCATTGTTTATAGCTTCAATGGTTGCAAACATTTTTATTTACTTTTTTCTCTCACATTTGGAGTGGCCTACTCCATAGCCTACCTATCAGAACAGTGCATTCAACCACATAATAAAATTGTCATCCCCAAAAAATGATGTCAATCAGAAATTTAATTTTGAATCATCAAACAATTATCTACCACTAAATAAGCACAAGTCCATCATCTGTGATCAAACTTCAACTTCAAAAGTAGTTGTTGACAATAGCATGTCATTGCACATCTGTGAGCTTTTTGTTGTTGTTGCCCTATTGGAGTTATTATTTTTGATTAAAATGTCTCAAACAAGCTCTTTTACCCAGTGTGATGACCCATCACTCTTGGCATCAATAGATGCAATAGAAAATGAAAAAAAAACACCATCCAGTAAGGAAAGGGGCAAGGGCATAAAAGAAATCTCCTGAGTCACTCATGCCAATGCAACTTTGGAATCAAGATCACACACAATTAAACAACTCAATCTGACTTGGGGATCAATAGAAATAGATGCTAAAACTACAGCCAATCAGGAAAGTAGGGGGTGCTTAAATTACATCACCAATGGATAGCAAACTCTCCTGAGTCTGATGAACAATAGAGATGATCACACATCTCAATACAAATTCAAGATCAATTCACCCAATCATGGAAGGGGGAGGGGCTTCAATGACATGGAGTATGGAAGCAATAGATATAAATGATGAAAACCAGCACAGATTTTTTTTGAAATTCATGGGATGGACAGACCAAATGTACAATAGCAGTAAATATATCTGTAAGTCTCTCATCTGTACTGTATCGCCTTAAGAAAAAAATCATGCTAATGCTAAGGTAATCTTAACATTGATACCCATGCAATTTTAAAATAATAGGTTTATAATAGGGCTCGTGTCTAAAAATGTAAACTTTGAAAAAAAAAAAAATCAGAGGTTAGTGAGAATCCAAACCTCCGACTGTGTCGGGAATCCAGTATAATCAGAAGGATTAAACAAGGGGAAAGCTGCCTCTAATGTGATTGAAGCATAATCTAATGCATGGGATGATGGTAATGAGGGGTTAAGAGGTTATGGATAGCAATCATCTATGAGTGCAATTTGCATCTGTGGCAACTGGACAGAACTGTGCTGATCTTCTCTGTTGTCTAATGTGCTACTTCGTCAGGTTGGATTCTGTCCTGCCCTTTTCTGCTTTGATCACATCTCTTCTCCTCTTGTTTTGCTACATTATGCTCTATTTTTGGGCCGCCCTCTTCCCTTGTGACCTTTCCCGTTTTGTGCTCGTCAACTCAGCGCTGTTCCGTCTTGTTCTGCTCTGATTTCCTTGCCTTTTCCATCTCCTCCACTTTTCTTTGTGCTGTGCTGTTTTTCTCTGTGCTGTAACCCACTCTTAAAGTTAAAGGCAGTAAGTAAGGTTTTTACTGTACCATAGCACAAAATGACCATAATGTATCTGCAGGGTTGATGGACACCAATGAATCAGTGATTATTTGGCAACCACCAACGATAAAATGTACAGACTCATTTTAGCCTAAAAGGGTGGTAAACTCTATTTCGCCAATAAAAAAAGTGAATAAACTGTTTATGCGGCTTTATCCTTCACTACATCACTGCTTAAGGGTTGAAGCTCAGCCATCATAAAGGAGCATCATTTTAGCATTCCATTGTTGTCATTGTGGAATTGCTACAGTAACAGGCTTTGGTGTTTACTTGAATCCCATTTTTATTGGTTGTTTGGCAGCTCCATGTCAGCTACATAACAGTGGAGCTCCAACACACAGAATTCACCTACCGTTTAGAAAAAAGGTGCTCTATGTTTAGTCTGCACCGCTGCAACATCCTATAAAGATGCACCCTTTTCTGCCCGGAGAGGTATTTTCACCTATTCTACAAGAGAAAGGTGCAGCAATGAATGTATCTTTATTCGTAGGTTTGGATTTGACAGACCCAGAATGTAAGAAGCTTCCTGTGTGGTTTCTACTTTTGGTTTGGTTTGGCCAATACAACCTTTTCTGTTGGCCCACTTACTGTAATTAATCCACAGCTATATTTGGAGAAGGGGATTTATGTCCTACTTTGTTATCCTTACGGATAAATTATCTGTGTCAGTAAACATGTCAACATGTCTTTTGATCTGACACAAAAGGGCAGGATTCTTATTCTATCCACAAGAGTGGCATGTATTGACACACAAGGCACAATAAGAACAATGTGAAAACAGGAAATTGGGATTTTAACATTTTTTTTGCCCTTGTAATATTTGGGTTTATTCTATTGCTGCTTCTATTGCTTTTTTTTTGTTCCAGCTTCCACAGATGTAATATATGCAGAGTGGTATCCAATCTAGGTACAAATACAAACATCACCTCAGCGGTGGAAATGACTGTGTGAGTTCAAAAGTAGATTAAATGGGGAGTTTAAAATGTATCTGTCTCTCAGTTCTCAGTTGTAACCCACTGTAATGAACTTCACATTCAACCCATCTCTCTGAGAGACATTAGCATAACCCATTATGCTCTCATTCAGTCAAATGATAGGGACATGAATTTAATTCAATTTCTGAGTGGGTAAGTGGCGGCGCCAAGATAACACTGTATGATTACACTGTATGTGCCTGTGCTTGTGAATGCATACTCGGGCCTACACACATGCGTGTGTGTGTGTGTGTATTTATCTGATTTCATTAACTTGAATTATACTGACTTGGTTATAAAATAACACATTAATGTAGAATGCGCAGTGCTAGCCTAACAAATGGTGCCTTCCATTTCAGTGACAAGCCTCTTCATTGAATCTTATTATAAGTGGCAGACACAGACATATAGATAACACTTTTAATGTGCTGCATTACATTTGGTTTAACATAAAATAACTATGCATGTCTACAATTAGAGCATATCGCAGAAAGCTATCATATCGGATTTATGTATTTCAATGGAGATCACACACGCAGTTTTAATCAATGTGTTGTGGTTTTGCATAGGCCGAGAATGGGACTGCACACCACAAATCAGACTCAATGCATTTACAGTAGGGTTCGACCGATATGAGTTTTTGAAGGCCAATTCTTTTTTTGTATTGAAGCTGCTGATAGTATTCAGTGTTTCCTCCAGAATTTTAGACCATGTAGACACTAAGGGCTCTATTTTCATGCCGGCGCAACCAAACTTTTCTTTGCCATCGTCGGTTTGGTAATTTGGTGGGTAGACTTGCACTGGGATGGGGGCGTAGATCGGCTGCAGGGGCCTCGGAGTGACGGGGCAACCAGTCACCTTGAGGCAGCAGAGCAAAGTGGGAGGGAGGGTTGGGGGTGTAAGGCTTGACCATAGCCTGGAGGTAAGAAGGAGCTGTTCCTTTCACTGCCCTATAGGCTAGCACCAGAGTCTTGAACTGGATGCAAGCTGCTACAGGGAGCCAGTGTAGAGAACGGAGAAGGGTAGTTGCGTGGGAGAACTTGGGGTGGTTGAACACCAGATGAGCTGCAGCTTTCTGAACAAGCTCCAGAGTTCTGATGGCAGACACCGGGGCACCAGCAAGGCGGGAGTTGCAGTAGTCCAGGCGGTAGATGACAAGAGCCTGGATGAGAACCTGCGCCGTCTTGTCAGTAAGGAAGGGGTGAATCCTCCTGATGTTGTAGAGTAGGAATCTGCAGGAGCGTGTTACTAATGCGATGTTTGTCAAGAATGACAGTTGGTTGTCCAGGGTCACACCCAGATTCCTTGCAGATTCCAATGGTGATGGCCAGGTTTCAGTGCGGACAACCCTTCCCCGAGAGGAACACCAGCTCAGTCTTGTCCTGGTTGAGCTTCACTACTTTCATATCCTTACAGGATAAAGCATCTGTGTCAGTAAAACATGTCAACATGACTTTAGATTTGTCACAAAAGGGCGAGATGCTTATTCCATCCACGAGATGGCATGTATTGACACACAAGGCACGTTAAGAACAATGTGAAAACAGGAAATTGGCATTTACATTTTTTTTTTTAATATTGTGTTTATTCTATTGCTATAGCTGTTTTTTTTGTTCCAGCTTTCACAGATGTGATATGTGCAGAGCGGTATCCAACCTAGGTACAAATACAAACATCACCTCAGCGGTGGAAATGACTGTGACACTGTGTCAGAGGGTGTGACGGGGGGCGAGGTTGCAAAGCCAACCGCAGACCACCGGGTTTCTAAAAGCTATTCTACAGCAAACAGCCACTAAATCTGTGTAAACAGACTATGGGAAGGGGAAACGAAGGAGATAAGGAAGAACTAAAGTAATTCTGAGGAGCCCCTACAAGGAATAAAAAAGAACAGAAATCAACCCACCACAGGCGATAATTCCCCAAAGGACTAACAGAAAACTACCCCAGACGGGCGACAAATTCCTCAAAAGTAAAGAGACAGAAAGGAAGAAATATCAGAGAGGGTGGCCGTGACCCCGAGTCAGCCTCAAGTCAGAGGAACTGGCCCAAGAAGGACTCACAGCAAAAGGTTCTGATAGATTGTCTATCGAGAGAGTGAGAGCACTGATACCAGCCCAGCGTGAGAAGACTGGCACTGAAGCACTGAGCGCAGGGAGAGGCTGACTTATAAAGGGTTCAGTCTAATCACTGGGATGAACAGCACCTGGTGTTAGATTGGTGAAGGAGGGAGGACCCAAAGAACAGCAGCCCCCAGTGGCTGTGTCAGTCACTGAACCATGACACATTCACAAACCATATATTGCCTAAATGTTTTCCCTGCCAGCCGTCAGAAATCTGCACCAACGATACTTTTATCCAGTGCGATATGTAGGGCACATCTGTATTGAGCTACCATATTTTGCCTCACTACTACAATGACAAAAGCTTCTTGGCAAATGTGATTCATGGCATTGGGATTCACACCCCACTAATGACTGTAATGATGTCTTTGGTGTGGGAGTTATACGGTATTCAAACTTGCTCAGAGATATGACTTTGAGATAATGGGGAGAAGATAATTCATTCCCGTTCTGCCTCACGGAAAACGTGAGTCCTTTCTTTTCACTACGAACAGTGCATATCTTAATGAAATGGCATGCCCAATTCCACTACAGAGGGACCAGTAATTAGATGAAACCTCTTTTCCCTTCCTTTACCCTTTCTGTGAGTGGAAATGAGGCTTGAGAGATCCATTAGGCACCACAATTAGCCCAGTCGCTGACCCTGACACAGGGGTTTGTCTGAGTGCGTCCACCCAGCCATCATGTCTCTCCATCTTTACACAGGTTCAGCTCATAATGAAGCTCTGTCAGGTTGGCATTCCCCGAGTTAATACAGGAAAGTAATAAGGAACATGATGTGTGTGTGTGTGTGTGTGTGTGTGTGTTCTCGTACTTCCTTGTGAGAACCAATTAGAGTTTTAGACCTTCAGAGTGAGGACGTTTTTGCGAAGTGAGGTCATTTTGGTTGGTTAGGGAATTGGGTTTAGGATTCATGAGAATGAGGTTTAGGTTAGGGTTAAGGTAAATTTGTTGTTAAGACTTGAGTTTAGAGTTAAGATTAAAGTTAGGATTAGTGTATGGAAGTATAGACACACATGCAAATAAAGAAGAGACAAAAAGAGAGAGGCTGAAAAGCACGAGGTTCATTTCAAAGACTTGCAGCATTTCTGGCGAAGGCCATCCATCCATGGAGAGGAGAAAGGGAGCGAGACGGATGGATGGAGATGGAGGGAATGTAGCAGAAATGGCAGGAGGCAGGGCTGATTGACAGGATGGAGAAGGGCAGTGAGTGATGGAGAAAAGAAGAAAAAAGACGAAAGGGATTGCGGGGGGGGAGCACGATAGAATAAGGCAGTGAAATATAGTTAAAGGTTGGTATAGTCAGAGGGGGGGCAGAATAACAGAGGGAAAAGGGGATGGAGGGAGGATGGGAGGGAGAGTTGCAGAAAAAGAGATAGATGGAGGGGATGTTTTTTCTCTCCATGTCCTCTGGGCTT